>BMAV01010489.1:97146-108548 GCA_019973955.1 Trichonephila inaurata madagascariensis | reverse complement strand
AATGTTATTGACTATTACTATGAATCAAAACTTTTGGAACCAATTATCAATAACCAAGTTTAATATAAACAGTTCCCATACACTGATATGGATGCAAAAATGTTTTCTTTATCAATAATAAAAACGCATACTTAATGATTATAAATGTATAAGATTAGGTAATTATGAACTTGAAAAAAGCAAAAGAAATTTAGCGGTTATATAAATTATTGTGTAAACATGAATATGCTTCTACATCACTCGAAAAGAAAAATTGCGGTTGGAATTCTTTTGAGAGCTGGATATATTGATTCACAGAATTCGTACAGGAAGGCAAAAATAAACTTTCGCAAGATCTTCAAAAAAGTTTTGCTTTTAATAACTTCCAATCTATTGAATTACTTCGTCTCGAAGGAAAATATATTTATAAAAAAATGTCGCAACTAGCATTATCTTGAAGTGGATAAAAACATTTTCTGTCGCCAAACTTTGTAAAGTGTTTTTTTTTCCTGTTATCAGTTAGTCCTCACACTTATGAGAAGTAGATTTCTAAGAAATATCCCTCAAAAGTCGAATAAAAAAAGAGATATGTAATATATATATATAGTTTTAGAGTAAATACTTTTTTTTGTTCAACTCTATTCTCTGGAGAAAAATTATAGAAATCAAGTTTTCTAAGGAAGAGCCTTACATTTACTTTGGTTTTTTTCTATCAACTTAGAAATTCAAAACTTTTTTAATTATACAATTTTCAAGAAAGTTTAATGTTTCATTTTATTTTGTATGTCTCTTTCACAATTTGCTGTTGTCAAGAAATGTCTTTTATAACTCGAACTATTATAATTATTTCCATACTTGTACCTTCTTTCTTTTCTTCCTAGAAAGGAGAATCCTGATACATCGCCCTTCACAAGTCAACTGTATTGTTATACCGTGTAATTTTGGTGACTTCATCAATCCACTGAGGATTACATACAACCGTACAACAAATAATCATTTAGGAGCATCCAAAACACGAGGCATGTCCGAAAACAAAGTACAGTTTCGTTCTGCTGCAACCACAGATGTAGCATCGGAGTTCAACCCTAGCGCATATGTATTTTTGTTGTTTCATTGAATCTGTTGTTGAGTACACTGACGCCATTACAGTCGGATAGTACTATTTTTATACATGCTAGTAAGTGTTCAAAATGTTTAAGACGATTGCCGACCCACCGATGGGGAATATCGCTCCATAATTCATTTTTTTGAACGTAAAAAATGTTAAGCCATTTGAAATAATACATCAACTTTTAGAGATTTATGACCGTGGTAGATTATTGGTCAAGGTATTGGACTCGCAGCTGGTGTGCCATGAATTTGAGCCTAGTACTGCTGAAGATCCTCCTTGTGGAAGAGAAAAGGCAATGCACGTGGTGTGGTGGGGGTGTAGAAGTTAAAAGAGGGGTTGCCAGCTCCGGTGTTGTCACTTGACCCTGGTTCGAAATTACGAAATCTGTCGCCAAAAGCCTTCGAAAGGCTGAACACAGTGTAAAGTTAATATTCACTCACTTTATAGATTTATAGTGAAACTGTTATGAATGATGGACTAGTGAGAAAGTTGGCACAACAATTCAATGATGGATGCACCAGTGTTCATGACTATGCACGAAGTGGCAAAGTAATGTTTCTAATGATGGCTTGGTTAAAAAGTGACTAAAAAAATTCGTGAAAACTGATGGTTCACCCAATAAGATTGCTATGAGTTTCCACAAAGCAATGAGTCTCTTTAAGGTATCCGACTACGTTCGGAATCGTGATTTTAAAAAAGCGCATAAATGGATAATTTTCATGATATTTAGTGTCCCTGAGATTTGAATACATGTATAAAATTGTTTTAAGGATATATATATATTTTAACAAAAAAAAATTACTTAAATACAATATTTTGGCAAAAAAATTAGTTTAGAATAACATTTCTTCAAAATGTTCTCCTTTTGTGAAGCATGCTTCTATTATAATAATATTTTGTCAGTATATAGCTCAGACCACTGCACAGAGGCTCAACTATGATTTTTGAAAATTCACATTATTTTCAGAGTTGCAACCAATTGAATTAATTATCAGCGTTTCTTTCTTAAAATTTTTCTCCTCTGATGTCGTAAAACATGGATAAACCCACTTCTAAGCTATATATTTCAAAGATTCTAGTTGAGCCTCTATACAAAGGTCTGAGCTATATGCAGGCAAAATATTATATTAATAGAAGCATTTTTCACAAAAAGAGAATATTTTGAAAATTGGTCATTCCGTGTTCATTTTTTGTCAAAATACTGTACTTAAATAATTTTGTATTGTAATAATATTCTTAAGACAATTTTAAATACATTTTCTAATCTAAGTGATACTAAATAGCATAAATATTATCAATTTATACGCTTTTGCAAAATCGCGGTTCCGAACGTAGTCGGATACCTTAATGGCTTCATTCTTTGAAGAGAGTATAGACAAAAGTTAATTTTCTGATATGACAAATGTCTGAATAATGGTGCTGTTGTGTAGAAAGGTAGTTTCCGGAATGCTCTTTCATGTACAAGTAATAAAAAAAAATATTTTTTTTGCAAGTTTTTCCAAAACGATTTTTAGTTTCTGGACACGTCTCGTAAATCTGAATAATTTGAAAAAAACATTACAGTTATGAAATTGCTTCCTCAGCCAGATAGGCTACCTAACCTCAATCTGTACGAGAACACCGATCATGCTTTTTAGTAAAACGTTTAAAAACATTTGTTATACTTATGACAGGAGTTTTTTTTATGCAGAATTCATACAATTGTTCACATCTATATTTATCTTACAGTACACGATAGTGCCACTGAAGACCAGAAGTGTAGAGGCCAATGCATTTTAAATCTGTCGAAGCTCTATATCTCCCCATGGTGTGGTATGATTGTTCGGATAGGGATTTTCAATTTCAGGTACTTTACTGAAGTGTTAAATTGTGATGTCAGCCGACAATAGTCCTCGTTTAGGGCGACGTTTATATAACTCCCTCTCTTTCCTACAATAAATGGTTTAATTGTATCTGTAAAAAAAACAGATATAAATATTGTGTTATAAAATACTTTTGTAACGAATACTAACTTTCTTTGTTGAATATGGAAAATATTTATTATATTTGAAACGACGTAGCTGGTTTTCAAGGTCACAGATTCGTGGCTGGCATATCAAGAGTTCAAACATTGTGCCGCTAAAAATTCGCCACATGAGGAGACCGATGCACTTTAAATTTGTCGAGGATCAAACGTCCTCCCGTTGGTGTGGTGTGGAAGTTAGAAGAGGAGGTTGCCAGTTTATGTGTCGTCATCGTCATTTGACATTGGTTAAAAATTACGAGATTCGTTACCAATAGTCCCCATTACCTCACTTGAAACGAGAAATAGATATAAAAAAATACTGAAGTATAAATGATATTCAGCGAAGGATTGTTTTTTGTGTTTTATAAGTATTTAAGAATGTATAACGTATAAGTAAGTCTTAGGGTAGCTGTTTGGTTCAGATTTTATTTCAAAGATTTCGTTTCATATTTTAGATTTAGTTTAGGTTTTACTTTCATATTTTTCAAATTGTCTAATTAAAATGCCATTAATATGAGAAACGCATACGTGCACAAATATGTAATAAATATTAAAATGTCATTAAATTTTCCTCAATTTTTTTTCATTACATTCAGGGTACATTATTTACGTTACATCTCATATTATGTATGTTTCATTAATTATTTATTGCGTGACAAAAGTTATAACATAAATTCGAAATTTACTTTTTCTCTGTTTCTGCAAAAAATAATTGTTTCACCCACATTTACCTGCGTGCGGAAACTTAGGGCAATTTATTCAAAGCTTACTTGAAGATAGCAGCGTAATTACCGAAAATTACGTATCTAAAACTCATCTAAAAGAAAAGAATAGTTTGGAAGAATGCATATTATATCTTCTCTGGAGGCGGAAATTAAGAAAGTAGCAGTCCGTGACAATTCCTACATTCTAAAACATGCTTTTATCTTTAGGACACGAATATAAAACTACCTTGCAATATATCATACAGGCACATTAATTTATTTAAATATATGAATTAATAGCGAAATGTACCGTGAACATAGGAATTATTTTTTCGTTTAATTAAACTCTAAGAAAAAAAAAAAGAATTCATTTTCTTTAAGATGATTGTATGAAAAAGGAAAAGTAGCATGCAAAGGAAAATAAATTTATTTCTTTGCGTAATTGCCCTAGTGAAGTAGAAACTTTCATGCTTTGAGAATTTATTTCATTCTATCACTCGTCGTGAATAAATTGTTCTTAAAGCTCAAAGGATTTTTTTTATTTATAAAAGTTATATAACTTTTACACAATTTGATATTACTCTCAAATTTTTGTATTTAATACATATATGTTACTTCTAATGTAAATACCACAGGATTTGTATTAAATGAACAAATGCAGATCATCAAATAATGCGGAGTACAAACACAATTTTATTATGATCTTAATTCCAGATTAAAAGTTACGCGATTCGCTCCCTTACCACCTTTTTTTCATATAGACGCGAGTACGCTTTGTATCCGGGAGGAAAAGAAAATGAATAAATCAGCAAATCCTTCTCTGAAATAAGACAGTCTATTGCAATTTATTGCATTTTATTGCATTCCAAAGTCTTCGGAAAAATTTTATTGATAGCAGTGCCAAGAAAAAAACCGTACCTAGAAAAGACGTATATGTACGTCCGAATCAGTTTACTCATTGGTGGAGCCAGACGTATATACATACCGGCGGACCTTATAATAGGTGAAAATACGGAAAGAGAATTGCAAGAACCACATGATTATTTGAACTT
Organism: Trichonephila inaurata madagascariensis; assembly: GCA_019973955.1. NCBI lineage: Eukaryota > Metazoa > Arthropoda > Arachnida > Araneae > Nephilidae > Trichonephila > Trichonephila inaurata. The sequence continues at coordinate 103,697 of BMAV01010489.1, read as the reverse complement.
TTTGAATTTTACTTCTGTACTGCTCTCTAAATCTCAAACATCAGAACTCGTAGCTATTTATTAATTTATTTTCTTAAAAAAATTATGGAACGAAAATATGTGCAATGTAGCTAAAATCATACACACCATAAATTTCTAGCTATGTGTGCATATAATTTATATTATTTTATTTTGTATACTCCATACATCTTCATTAAGATAAGTTGTTAGTGAAAAAAAATTACTAATTTTAAAGTAAAATTAGTATATGATAAAATAATAACATATTGACTAAATAAATGATTTATATATACAATACTCTTCATCAACTGTGAAGAACAGTAGATGTATGCAAAATAGAGTATCCGACAGACTACTAATCCCACACGCATACAAACTTATAAGCTATTGTAGAGTGCAAACGTTTTATTTGTATAGAAAACAGTGAGCTGTTATACAAAGAAAATTCCAAAGAATGAGGTATATCCAGGCAAAATCATAACTTTGGTACTTGGAAGTGGATCAAATATATTTCGACTTGTACAGCTAGTAGCTAGTGGATAATATTCGTAAGGAAAAACATTTGGCTGAACATGATCACAGGCGATTTGTTAGACAACTGGAAACTGGGCAAAACGCCACTGAATTTGTCGCATCAATGAATATGTTAAAAATAGTTATCTTAAGTTTCAAAATAGCTGTAGAAGCTTGAAATGCTCTAAGCACTGGCGGTCGTAGTAGAATCCCTATAAACCTAAATGACGCATATGTTACACACTATCAGCAAAAATAAACAAATATCTTCCTCCGGTAAGCTTCAGAGTTAGCAACCGTTACAAGCACTTGTTTAGCTGCTACGTTGATTTCTCGGTGGTTGAATCAAAGCGGTTTATATTTACAAAAGCTTGCTAAGTAAATTCAGATAAAATCGTCAGAAAAGGTTACGGTGGTGTAATCAACATATGTGTTAAGCTTACAAACAATTGATTACAGACATGTTTCACAAAGAATCATAATTCACCATGCGGAGTAATTGTGGAAATCAAGTTCAGAGAAAGAAAGGAACCCATTATGGACCAAAGAATGTTCATGAAGTTTATCCGTATGGCCTAGGTTTTAAGGCGTGACAAGACGTTATTCATAGTGTAGCAAAATACTTCTTTATACATCTTTAAAGTACGCACCGTTACATAAGCAATCTGCATCCAGATTCTTCAAGGACATGTTCGCCTTTTTTCCTGGTGCAATATTTCCCTATTTTCAGTTTTTTNTTTTTTGGATGGCAATACACATCCAGAAAGGACAACAGAATGCTTGAAGCTCTACAAAGCGAAACGATGGAAGTACAGATTCTCCATATTAAAATTCCATTGAATATGCATGGGATGTCCTTGGTAGATGTGTTTCACAACGAAATTACCCATCTCGAAATGTGCAATAGTTTAAAATTGCTTTGAGAGAAGAATGGAACAATACCCCCTAAACAATCTTCGACTGCTTAGAAAAAAAGGCGATGCGCATAAAAGTGTGAGGAGGTCATGTTCTGTACTGAGTGTGGGACTTTTCTGTCATCATTCTGGAAAAAGGACATTTTTCTGCCCCTGGACAGAGCACTAAGGAAAATATTTCTCATCTTAGTTTTTTGTGTGTAGCAAAATATCACATTTTGGCACTATATTTAATGAACAATACATTATTTAAACATAAATCCTGTTCTTTAATCAATATCTACTATTCGATATTCTAAAAATTACATCGGTTGCTTAGCAATTATCAAATAGGGTACATTGTAAGAGTTCAAGAAAGTATTACATATCATTAATGCATTAGATGGATTAAAAAAATGAAATATAATCAGTGTTTTTCTTTAGAAAGAGGATGAAATAATATTAGTACTGATATTATCTTTAATTTAAGATATGAAATGATATATTAAACTTTAAGACACATTTAAGTCATATTAAAGTTTGAAATAGATTTATGTTTGCGTTTCCTTAAAAATTAGTCCTTACAAAGAAAAACTATGCATAAAGGCGGCGAAAGACGCACACATCTTTAATATATGTTCTGGTGGAACAAACACACTAATTATTGAAATTCCACTTCGTGTGTTAAAACTTGAAATTATTCGTAAATATTTCAATCTATCGCCCACATCAAGTAAATTACTTATAACAAGGGGATGTATTATTACAGGTAATTACTTATTAGCGGATGCCTTGAACAGCAATTTTGGCAACAAATCTTTCAAAATTCAGCAATTAATACAGCGAAATGATAATTTTCAGATATCCTTAATTGAATATCTATACATTGTGAGTATTTTAAACGAAAACTATTTTTAAGTGCTGATACTTAGAATGAAAGAGGAAAGGGAATGCTTTCGAGAATTTTTGATTTAATTATTTCAAAGGATTTGATATTCAAAATAATAGTTCTGCAAAATCCATCTTACAAAATAATATGTTTAATAAATAGCTCAATACTTTAAGTATTTTCATTAATGATAATTCATCAAAAATATATTATTCATGAGCTTTGCGACATAGCCATCCTGTGATGACTATGACGTTCCGGATCCGCGTAAGCTAGAGGTGTGGGATTATCAAAATGATGAGACATAGTAGTTCTTAATACAACTTTTATTAAGATTAACTTATATTACTTAATTCTAATTTGACAACTTTATTTAAAGTGAGAGTTAACACCCAATTAAACCTTGTATTTAAGTCAGATCACGCAACTAGATCCTTTATCTTAATTATAATAAATAAACCGATTCATCTAACTACCTATACCAAATATTACCTTTTGCAGAGCTCCTTCCTTCACCTATTGAGATATATCTATAAATTCACTTTATATACGACGATTCCAACTTCTTTATATTGAATTTCTATTCCTTCCAAAGCTATAGGGCAGCTAACTCTTGATCTGAAAGATTCCACACTAAGCTATCTCTAAACTTGCCGCGCTATCTCTTATCATCAAAGCTTCTATCCTTTTAAAGTATATCTCATTTACATGTTACATTCGTTTATCTTCTTGGTATTGGGTTGGAAAGGTTTTGCCATTAATCGTGGCCGTCAAAGAACATAGGAGTTATGTTAGCAGAAGTACGCGAGAGACGTCACAGCTTAAAAGATTAAAATACGTTGATGTAGAAATGTAATTTGTACTCTCGAGAAGCAAGAGTGATAGATGTACATATTGTGATCGATATTTTGATTTTTCTGAATGATTTAAATTTCATTTTTAAACACTGAAGGCATTTACAATAAAAAAAGATAAAATCGAATAAGAATAATTCAAAGCATATGTTGTGCGAATTTTGTGAGTATAAGTAGGTAAATTTATTATAAACTCAGTTACCTGTTTATACCTAAATCAAAAACTCAAAGTCAGGCAGACAAGGCATGAAAGGGAGAATCATATCTATTCTGGGAAAAATGTTTAAAGAAAAAAAAATCCGTATTATTTAGTGTTAAGGTATCCGCTACGTTCGGGACCGTGATTTTAAAAAGGCACATAAATGGATAATTTTCATGATATTTAGTGTCACTTAGATTAGAATATATGTATAAAATTATTTTGACAAAAAAAGTTATTTAAATACAATATTTCGGCTCAAAATTAACTTAGAATAACCTTTTTTCAAAATGTTCTCCTTTCATGAAAAATGCTTCTATTATGATAATATTTTGCGTGTATATAGCTAAGACCTCTGTACAGTGGCTCAACTATGATTTTTGAAAAATGTGCATTATTTTCAGAGTTACAATCATTTGAAATAATTATCGGCGTTTTTTGCTTAAAATTTCTCCCCTCTGTTGTCGTAAAACACGGGTAAACCCACTTCTAAGTTATATTTATCAAAAATTCTAGTTGAGCTTCTGTACAGAGGTTTGATCTATATACAGGCAGAATATTATTATAATAAAAGCATTTTTCACAAAAGGAGAACAGTTTGAAAAAAGGTTATTCTATGTTAATTTTTAGCCGAAATATTGTACTTAAATAATTTTTTATTGAAATACTATTCTTAAAACAGTTTTATATACATTTTCTAATCTAAGTGACATTAAATATCATAAATGTTATCCATTTATACGCTTTTGCAAAATCACGGTTCCGAACGTAGTCAGATTTTTACAGTGATGATTAGCATATTTCGAAAATGTGGAAGTTCACATCTTTATGAGATTTCCGGATGTTAATTTTGTCAGAAGAACTAAAAATATATATAAACAGTTTTCAAATAATATAATGCTATAAGGTTAAAATAAAATAATTCGATTCCTATACACATTATCCATAAAGGATGATCAAAGATGTATAAAATATTAAAAATATATTCATAATTTAAAAAATTATAAGCATATGAAAATAAGAAACACTTTTATAAGAAATATGAATTAGGTCTTACGTTGCACTTGATATTTTCTAAAATAGTAGCTCTAATTAGTAGCAATAAGTAGATTTAAAAAATAAATATATCATTATTACACTGTTGCATTTCTATATAAATAGAATAAAAAATAATATTTTTTTTAAAAAAATAAAAAAAAAATAATACATTATTTAAATTTTAATATTTTAAAAATTGTTTGAAACAAAGAGAGAGAAGATATATAATACTAAAATTAGGTAGGGATTAAAGGGTATGGTACATTTTAACTATATATATGTAAAGGAGAAAAGTGACTATTTCACTCATTATGATATCTTCGGAACTAATATAGACTTGAAATTTTGTAGGCGTGTTCCTTTCATAGAGTGGAGATCCGCTAACAAAGGATTTGAGGGAAAATCGCCTCATTATAAGTACCTCTCGCAACCCCATTTTTGAGATTGAGAGGGATTAAGTGCCCTTATAAATAAATATTTCCGTTTTTGAACCATTAGACCTACATATATCAAATTTGGCAGGCATGTCCCTTTCATAGAGATCCGCTACAAAAGAGGTTTTTCAAAAATAGACAACAAGGGAGTTGAGGAGGGGAGTAAAGAGACGTTATAGATCAAAGAGATTTCCGTTTTTTAACTATTAGATCTACATACTTGAAAGTTAGCAGGCATGATCCTTCAATGAAGTACAGATCCGCTAAGAAAGGGTTTTGTGCAAATCGACAACCAAGTGCGGGGCATTGAGAGAGCTTAAGTGCCGCTATAGACGAATATATATATTAAGGTTATTCAGCTATAATACCTAAATATTTGAAATTTGGGATGTATATTGTTTTCATTGAGTATATAGAACCGCTGAAAAAAAGCTTTTTGTGAAATTTGATCTCTAAGGGAGTTGCGACGAATTAAAGGGGAATCATTGATAAAAGATTGCCCCGTTTTTGAACTATTAGACCTACAGACTGGAAATTTGTCAGACATTGAGTAGCCATTCTTTTCATCGGCTGAAAAAGTTTTGTAAAAATAGACCCCCAAAAGAGGTTGCAAGGGCTTAAGAAAGCCTTATAGATAAACTAGCTGCAAGGTCTGGTGTTGCACGGGCTTTCTCTTTCCCTCATGACGCCAGCATTTCTGTGTTTGTGTTTGTACTCACGCAATGTGAGTGATTTCTAAGATTATGTCATTAAATTTCCCTTTTTCGAAGTTCCACTTATTTTCGATTCAAGACAGGTTTCTTTTACCTCTCTATAGCCCGGCATTACACGGTTCTTTTTAGTGTAAAATTATTGTTTCCTCTTCCCCCTCACAGATAAGAGTTAACTTCAAATTTCAATATATGACTTATAAAACACAATATTGCGTTAGTTAAAAAAATTATTAATGTGAAGCAATAAAAAAAAAACGATTCTGATGTGCTAAGAGTAAAACACAAAAAACTTTCATCATTTTTTAATAATAGTTAGTTTCTAAGAATCTGAAATAATAAAATAGACTTCGGATTTTCATTAATCAATCAATCGTTTCATATAGTTATCTTAAAAATGTCTCTGAAATGTATTTTTATCCCAAATAACAGATGATGTGCTTTTAATTAAAGAATAATTAACTTAGTAATGAAATAACAGAAATAATCATTTTAAAAAATATATTAATTAAAATACATTTTCTATAAATAATACATAAAAGAAAATTATTTATAGAAAATTATTTCTTATTTATTATAAATTATAATAATCAATTTATTGTTTATTATAAATTATAATAAATTATTTATGGCTATTGAAACAATTGCTTTATTCTGAACGTTTGAATGCTTGATTAAACATATGTATATATATATGTAAGTGTTAAAAAACAGTATGTGGGAAAGCCTAGATATATATTTACATTTACTGAAAATAACATTTAAAACGAAAATAAGCTATCAGATCAAAACATTTTGATATTTAATTTTAATTTTATACTTTTCATTCCATTGTGTTTAGTAAATTATTTAAACAAGTATCTGACGAAAACAAGTATATTTTACAAAACTAACAAATTATTATTTTAACAATAATTTCCTTCTTAGGATTTTAAATAAAAAAATAAATTAAAAATGTAGATTAAATAAAGAGATCGAAAATCACACTACGTACAAGACTGACTGTCTAAACTACTACTGG
>BMAV01010489.1:43653-93789 GCA_019973955.1 Trichonephila inaurata madagascariensis | reverse complement strand
CTAATCCAGAACTGTGTTGCGTATGGCATATGCATTAAATATGAAATCAACTCTTAAATTCCACCGTTATTTTTAAAAGCACTCAAACCGAGCTTAGTACATTTCTAATTTACCTATTAACTATACTAATGGCAAAGTAATATTTGTTAAGAATAAATCAGTCAGTTTGCTATCTCAAGAGATGAGGTGAAATTGTTGAGAAGTCATTAAGATAGTACATTCTTTTAACCATGGAAAATTGCCTCGTCGACTTGAGGCATCTCTTAAAGAATAATAATTTTGTAACTACTCCCTTTGTTTGACTCAGTTCAGAAAAATGAAGTACATTAAAGTGTTCAGACTCTCTATGCTGGATTCATTTACCACTGTTGGCTTAGAATCGATATTGAGAATGCCATACATTTTAAGAAATGATCTCAAAAAATATTACAAATAACATTTTATATAAATCAAAAACTGGGTCCCTGTTGTGAAAAAGAATTTAATGTACAAAAAGAATTGTTACAATTTTTAAATGTGTATAGATTTATTTTAAAAAGTATGTACAAGAAATATAGTAATATGATGAATTTTTCTTTTTCCTTCAAAACATCTAATCAATGAAAAATTATTAGCACATTAAAATGCACATATTGTTTGTTTATTCTGTGTTAGATCCGGATATAAGCGCTTACTTTCATTTACATTTAAAAATAATATGGCATTCCAATTCTATATCATATTTACTTTAGATACATCTCTGATATAAAAATAAAAATTCGAATTTTAAAAACACACACACACAATGCTTACTATTTAACCAAATTTAGTGAAATATATTTATTCATAGCTTGGAAGAGGCATTAATTTGAATGAATGCTTATGAAGCTAGAGGAAATATCAGCCTATTTTTTAAATTAATATGTAATGTATTAAAATGTGTATTGGGTACTACTGAAACTTCTGCAGATATTGGAATACTTTGATCCATCTTATTTGCAGTAATACCTCAACTTACGCTACCCCGAGTTAAGCAATTCTCGAATCTCATCAGTTTATCTTTTGTTAGAGGGAAATAAAAAAAAACTGGTGAAATTGATGAAATTGGTAAAGTGATTGATGAAGTCGATCTTGCCGAGCAAATAAATTTAGAAGTGGATAGTAATGACGTTCAAAAATGCTAGATTCCCACAATCAGGAGCTGACAATTGATGAGCTCATAGAAATACATGAGCAAGAGCAAGACATTAAAGAGCTTGAGTCTTTAGACCTAGTTCGATCAGAAGATTGAATGAAGGTTGGGAATTTGACTGAAGGCCTTGGTTTAATTGAAAACGGGTTACGTACACACACACACACAACACACGCACAAATTTTAGAAAATATAGACGCTAACGATGCGAATATTTTTTTCAACAAAACAACGAATAAAATAATACGAATTATGTATTAGCATACTACGAGGAAGTTTTGTGGGAGAAAAAATATCTTTGAGCCGGAAGACTAATTACTTTGCTAGATTTTATGAAACCTTCTATATCAAAATAAATTCAGTTTAAAGTTTTGTATTTGTGTTATATCTAAGAATTATTAAACATTTTTATTTTTCTAAATTGTTATTTTTGTTTCGTTTCTGGCCTCGACTAAAAATAATTTATGTCTATTTATATGCGAAATTATACCCGATTTAAGCGGTATTTCTTATTCGTGGTATTACTGTATATTTCTCCATTTAGTTTCACTTTCAATTACACACCACATACTACTTTTGGAAGTTGTGAATATCTTTTCTGGTGAGATAAATACTTTTCCGTTACTTTGTAATCCGAAAAAAAAAGTCGNAGAAAAACAAGGGATATGGCTTGGATTTTTCTTTTCCGATCATATTTGTTTTCATAGGAAGTAGACTAAGAAGATAAATACGACTTTTTCAGAGCGTTGATTCAGTTTTCATGCTTCGATAGATATTATCATGTAATTTAGCAGCTGCTTTTCACTAATCCATTGCTTACAATAGAAACAGCTGATTTTTGTTTCACTAATTTGAAGAAGGAATTATTTAAACAGTGCACAAATGTACTGATCAAATAGCATAACAATGCGTGATAAACTTGGGCCCCAAACAGTTTTCATTGTAGGCGATAAGCAGAGATTAGAATGATCTTCAATTTCGAAAAAGACTTATCGAATCTTCAAAAAAAATCATAAATTTCATAACTGGTTTTCTATTTTCTAAATTTTTAGTGAGCTCCCATTGAAAATGACTATATATACATATATATTATCATTAATAGTCTTTCACATTTGATTAGAAAAAAATTATCATCAAAAATAATATAAATATTTTATATCCATTAAACAGTAAGTAAAAATATACAATAGTTCTACCTAAATTAGAGAATTTGAAAACGTCTCCAAAAAAATTTCAGTGTAGAGGGGAAAAAAAAAAACTCGGTTTTAACAGTTTAATGTAAACTATTCAGTGTAAACTGTTTATTGTAACTTATTCAGTGAAAACTGTTTAGTACCTTTAAAAGAAAAATATTCGGATTCTCAAGATTAATATTTGCTTATTGACTTATTTAAATTTTTCTTTCGAACTAGACTTTTACTGATAACAAATTGCACAATCTTGTCAGATCTACTAATTTAAAAAAGGCTAATGTATTGAATTCATATAATTCTACTAGAAAACACATTAAGAGAAAATAAGACATTTCTAAGCAATCCCGAAATATCTTATTTATTTATGTATTTATTTTCTAACAGAATCTCAGACATTTTCTAATAACCATAAAATCATTTTTACTGTTATATTTTGCTCCTACAGGTAATGATTCAGAGTAAAATATTGAACTGATTTATGTATTCAAATAAATTTTAGGCTCTACTAAAGATTAAGTGTTACAAATATTAAAAAAGCTCTAGGAACATAAACATTTTAGAGTAATTTATGATTAAAGTAAACTCGACAATGAAGCTTCCTTGCTCACCGGATAACTTCATTCTTTCAGCCAATGATTAAAATTATAGCTTCCACAGCAAATAGTTTATGTGAATAGAATATTTCCATAGAATGAATTTCTTGGTTAAATTTTAGTTCGTAAATCAATATTTAATAATAATAATAATAAAAACATCCTAAATTGATGTTTGGAACTCGTTAAAATGCTTCATTATACCATAGGTCAAAAATTATTTATTACATTTCATGAAATAAGCTCTCAGAAATTTTGAATAATGCTGCAATCTTTGAAAGTATATCAGTGTTTAAATATAAATTGTGAATTTTATTTTACTTTTCTTTGTTCAAAGTCTTATGTATATGATTATTATTTAATCAATAATTTCAAAGCCTAGTTAAGAACCAACTGATAATTATAAAATGTGTTGTGTACAAAATTTTGTAAGCTTCGACTAAGAACAGGGGAAAATAAAAAAAATCGATATTGAAGTTCGGAAATTGAAACCGGTCAAGTGAAATAAACGACACTTGATCTTGTACACCCTTTTGACTTTCCAACCATACCATACATTTATATGCATGCATACATATATGATGTTTTTGTCTGTGTTTCGTGATATAATGTTTAGTTACGTAAATATCTAATTTTGTAACTTGAAACAAAGGTATCAATTTATTTTTAAAAATTGTCCAGAATATATAAAACATTTGATTTCAAAGCTGTGTAGATTTTTCTGAAATATTAATTGAAAATAATTTTTTTTAACCAATTTGGTAAATTAAAAACAATATATTTAGCTTCAGAGGTGAACTTACTCAGATATCGACGCAAAATAATATGCACCAATTGGATTTTGTGTTACAATAATATTCACTTTCTCATATTTAAAAGTTGAAAGTTTTCTTTTATATACATTGGATCAATCACTTTGAATTATACATCAATTCATGCTGAAAAATGTTTAATTATACATTTTATCGGGAATAATGAACAAAGCATTTGATTGAACCCACTCAAATACAGAGGGCGCTGCTTGAAAAACTTGTTAAGTTCTAATTGGAGATTTTCTTGACTCCAAAAAAATTAACACTGGCTATATATGTAAGGGTGTATTTTATCCATACAAGTGGCTTTTATTTTGTTGTCTAGGGGTAAGTCACTATGTTCCTGATCTTGATATTCAAAGAAATAAACAGATTGGAATAAATTACCGTTTAATGAAACATTAGATTATTTCCAATTAAATACTGATTACAAACTTTATGAGTTATTTCACGGAGTATACTTTCAATCGTTGCTAAGCCTCGCGAAACCCGTTGACTGAAAAACGTGACCTCTTGTTCGTAAAACTGGTGTCTGTCCCCTCAGACGTCTCTCTCGCTTCCTGTTGCTTTCTCTTCTCCCCCAAAACCCACAGTTCCGGGAGGGGGGAATGCGTATATTTGCTGGTAGCGTCATCTATTGGTGAGGTTGTAACCTCACTGATCGGAATATATTTATATTCCTTAACACCTTAAATCCTACATATATTCGCATTATGAATAAAATTAAGTTTATTGATTCCTCTTCTGTAAAATAACACGTGAATTATTACATACATATATATGTTTGTGTGTGTGTAATATTTCACGTTAATTTAATCTCAAAAGCTTTTTAATTTGTAACTGGTCCTAACCCAACAAGACTTTCAAGTAAATATTTGACTGTTAGCTTACCTGTCCAACGGAATGCATTTGTAACATTAACACTGCAAAATTATGTATTCAGCATTTTTTCAATTATTTTTTTTTATGTAATCATCTCGTACAATATCTGTGCACCAATCATAAGATCCATTCACAGAATTCAAGTAAGTTTTAGAACTTCCGGGCTGTGTTTCATATAAAAGCCGAGATTCTCAGGAAAATTCATCCCGCTTCTTGTCCTCGTCACGTAAACGCGCGTGTGTCTTTTTTTGTACTTTGTGTTTTCTGCGTAAGCAAATGGCTTTTCTACATTCGTGAAATTTATTTGAATATTGAAGGGAAGAATTAATTATACATATGGTATTACAAACAAATTTTGATTTTTGATGCAATATACAAACTGCATGTAAGTATGAGATATAAATCATTACCATCTTTAAAGCATAAGTACTAAAAGTTTTGCAAATATTTGATTTATCATAAGCTATTATGTAAGTTGTATCATTATTTTTTTAAAAAAATATCTCTCCTTCTCTGTAATTAACACAATTAAAAATTCAGATTAACCAAAATTTCAAATTATACAAGGCTTCCTAAAGGTATGAGTTAAGTTTAAGAGAAGTTAATGCTAGGAAATAAAATGTCTGACATACAACCTTTAATATACAAAATGCATATAATAAATTCTGGTCTGCCATAGCTTTCATTATGCGGATGGGTTCTTTGTAAGTAACCATTACAACCAGTATTTCTGCTCAGGTATATATAAAATAGTTTGAGCCGAACATTTTATTCTTTTTCAATTGTTATGCTATCGAAAAATTGCCCTTGCCATAGGTAAAAAAATGCAAAAATAACAAAACTGACTTCCGTTCCGGTAATGCAGTGCACCGCAACCTTTTTATCGCCGCGGACCGGTCAACGTTTCAAAATTTTACCGCGGCACGCTGAGGGTGGGACACGTTGATAGTTTATATTTTAGATTGTTTTGATTTAATAATTTTAATTTAGTTACATTTATAAATATGCCTTCAGAATAAAATATAGTTACACCAAAAATGAATAAAAGTGATTTAATGTGGAATATAAAGTGATTTCCGTGGAAAGTTGCGTAAATCCGAGAGAAAATTCACCACTTTAAACAAAATGACAATAATTTAATGTTCTTTATGCAGCCCGACACCATTTGATCCACGGACCGGGGGTTGCGGATCACTGCCGTATAATGCACCTAATTTTTCTAAAAATATTAAAAACAATTAGCAACCTTTTAACATTGTTTTTTCTATGTAAACTATTACGAAGTTTTTGTCAATATTCTCAAAAACGGTTTGTTTGCATGAACATAAGAAACTCAGTTCAGAAATTAAAAATATAAGTAAATCTTCAATTAAAAAAACAACAACCTAATTTCGGTATATATATATATAAAATCAGTTTAAATCATAAAATCGTTATTATATAACACAGTGCTAACACTAAACACTCAATAATACTGTCAGCTGAAAGTTCGTGAAAATAAATGGTTATTAGTTGTGTGGTTGTTCTTTCTGAAACAGAGTTGTTATGGAAATTACTCTTGCATATCTGAAATATCTTTAATTGATTTCTTTAACACATTTTATTATTCACCACAATGAGGAAGATGTGATATCTAAAGAAAAAGAATACCGGAATACTATTTCTATGCACAAAGTGAGTTCCGTGGATGTAGAAAAGTCATGAAAAGGCATTTCCTCTCGAGAGACGATACAGGATTGTTTCATTGGCAAAAGCCCGCATCTCATGCACGAGAGATAAATTCGTAACAACTTCCTTTGTGTGGCTGCTTTTGGGAAATGGAAGGAAGTACTGAGAGAATTATTCTATGCGGGAGACTCACAGCCGCTCGATTCATTCAATAATGACTAGTTGTAAAAGCGATTTCAATATTATTTGGAATAACACTGGTTCATTCGTTCATTGAACCACATATTTGGTACTTTTTCGCTTTAGAAAAGTAGAAAAATGAAGATATTCGTAAAAGTTTGTTTTAATGGTTTGCTAGATTTTTTTTTATTATTATTTATTAGCAGAACAAATTTAAACTCAACATTGGCCTTCGAACTTAATATGATGCGACGGAAACAGTTCGAATACGATGTTTTTTGGAAATATTATATTTCAAACCCTATTTTTGTAGTGTTCAATTAAATGACAGTTGGAGATTATTTAAAATGAGACTAAAATTTACGGATTAATATAAATGCAAGGATTTTTTAATTTTTTCTATTTTTGACTTTTTGGTTTTAAAATAGGCACATTAATGGATATAAATATTGGAAATTAAAATTTTTGAAACTTTTTGAAACTAAAGATAAATTTCATTTAATATTTAACTAGGAGATATTTTATTCTGAAAAAAAAAAAGACTCGTGGAAACACACACACACAGTAAAAATAATGGTGGATGACTACTAATTTTTTTTCAAAGCAATGCATTTTTAGTATTTAAATTATTTAAAAACATTCATAAAGTTTTTTAGTTTTTGTTTTTATTGGGATGATTTAATTATTTTTAATCGTATGTTTGTTATGACAGCAAACACAATTAGTAGTGATGTGTAAAGTTGAATAAGTAGTAACTATATTCCATATTGCATTCACATGAAACACTTGTCTTTTTTATCTGCAGCATGCGTATTCCAAAAACAAAACAAGTAATATAAAAAAATAGTTTTTAAGTCAATTCCTACTTAGATCAACAACGAAAAATTTTATTTTAGCTACTTTTTATTAAATAATTACAATTAATATAAATATGTATATACATAGGACAGAATCACACCATTAAATGGTAATTAGTTTTTTTTAATTATCATTAAAGTATCGAGAATTGTCCTTTTAATTTCAGTCCAACTCAATGCTTTAACACGTGAGAAAAAAACCTTTTCAAGTTTTGACACAAGTCGCCAAAAGGGTCGCTAAGTCGCCAACGTGACTGTATTTGTAATTCTTTAAATAATTAGTTTAATCAATTCATTTTTATTAATTATAATTAAATTATTGTATTGTCATCCAAAATGATCCTGTATATAAAATTTCAGCTCAATTCAGCGTTTTAAAATGTATTTTATTAACGATTGAAAATTCCACCAAGATAAATAAATATAAATATACAAATATATAAATAAATAAATATATAGACAGTGCAAGCTATTAGTAGGAATTGAAAAATATTCGCAAATGAATTTAAAAGACACAATTATCCTACATTTAATATCACTAGACATTAATGTTGGCAAAATACATACGAATTATGTATCTCATTGATAATGAAAGAAATATGTCTTTTTTATGATTCGAGCGGCAACACTTTAAGAATGAAAGGAAAAATATACGGTTTTTTTTTTTTATTTCGTAAAATAATCAATTATCTTTTAAGGAACCATTTTAAAATTAATGTTTTACGCCTATACAATATTTTTTTTTAAATCTGTTTTTTATTTCATTGCAGTTAGTGAAGATTTTAATTTAAAAAAAAATGGAAAATAAATGACAAAAATAAATAAATAAATACTATAAAAAAATGACAGGTTTGTATTGAAAATAAATATGTAAAGCTGATGCGCATTAGGTAATGTGATAAAAAAATCAAACCCTTAGGGTCTACCAATGTTAAACTAGAGCTCACTAAAACTTAAAATAAGTAATTGGGGTATCTTTACCTTTGCAGAGATGTTTGATAGAATTCATCAATTTAAGAGGTAATAAAAATTTCCAAATGTCAACTTGCGTTACATTTCTCCATGTATTCGTCAGTAGTTTTTTGGTTTTGTGGTATATTTCGAGTACCCAAACTCAACTGATGAGAGAGAGATAGAGAATCATATTATATACAAGTTCCATTGATGAAGTATCAAATAACCACGCTTGGCACAAAAATGCATCAGTAGTACGGACGCATTCTGGAGGATTGTGAATCATATGATGCGTGGCGCTATCTAGTTGTAAAAACCCCAGAATCAAGTGTCATGAAATGTAAAGCAATATAACATTAGCATTTGATCAATATGTTAACAAAATGTGTGTTCCGAAGTATAGTTTGCATACTTTTTTTCTAACGTTGATGTTATAAATATTAATTATTGCCGTTATCTAAATATATTTACGAGAAGTACTTATAAACGTGTTTCATATGCAATTATAATTCTTAAATTAAAATTCCATTGCCATTTTAAAAATTTCTGGAAAGTAAAAGAACTATTTTCGACTTTTTGGAAAGAAGTAACCTCAAACTGAATTATGACCCGCCGCAGCGAAGTACTTGTGAGACTTTGAAGGCTACCACAAGGTATTAAAGAGATTTGTAGCACTGTGGGAGGACATTAATGATGCTGGGCCATTGCACAAATTTCCTAACTTCTCCCACTCTCGTGATATGGGCTGAAGTCATGAAACGTAAAAGTCGCATAAGAGCAATCACACACACACACACAGGTGTTTTCAGTCAAACAGTCCATGCGTATCACTATTGTTAAATTTGCTTTTTATGTATATAGATATTTTTTTTTAAAAATACATATTTGTCAAGAATAACAACACATATAAACGAAGGTCGCGTGATTTAAAAGTATATGTATAATAATAGATTTTTTAAGTGAAACTTCTTTAGGCGCGAGAGTGAATGGAAAATGTGCCCAGTTTTGCGTTAGGGTGAAAAAGCGAACGGAAGTAAGAGAGCCGAGGACACCACGAAACTTGAGTCTTATCCGTGAAAAAGTTGGACGATTGCCAAGGGGAATTGCATCAGAGGTAAGGAATGGGGCCTCTTGCTGCTTCGGACGAAAGGCGCTTAGGTATTGGAGACATGGGTACTCTTGCTACTTGTAACGAACTCGCGTGGCGTATTTTTGTAGTGTTTTGATAATAAACGGGCAGTTTTCAACGAATAAATGCACCCAAAATATTACCATTGTATGGCTTTTCCCATTACGGGAGTGTCTAGGGCGTTGTGTATATGTCACTAATGTTCGTGCCAGAATCACTGCAGATAGCGTCTTGTAAACAAACACAGTGACTTCTCTATGAGTGATACATTAAGATTATGATATTAATATTCTTTTTCGTTGAATCAGGTAATTCTAGTCAGAATGCCTGGAACAAATGAAAAAAATGGAAAAAGAGTTTCGAGAAAGAAAAA
Organism: Trichonephila inaurata madagascariensis; assembly: GCA_019973955.1. Classification (NCBI taxonomy): domain Eukaryota; kingdom Metazoa; phylum Arthropoda; class Arachnida; order Araneae; family Nephilidae; genus Trichonephila; species Trichonephila inaurata. Next base: position 83,977 of record BMAV01010489.1, on the reverse strand, counting down.
AAAAAGAAAAAAGAAAACTAGCAGCATGTCTAGTCGAATGTCTATATATCACCAGGTATTCCTGTTGCAGCTGTTATCACCTTCATCCATAAAATGTTAGTGCTGTACAAACCAGAGGCAATCATTGGATCCGATGATGATTAAAAGCCTGGATCTTAACTTAATTATCTTAACTGGGGACTTAAATGTTAATTTTGCTTCAGAAGAAGCAAAGTCACTCATTGAATTCTTGAAACGGACTCTGAATTTGACAATGAATACTGATTCTAGAGAAGGGACAACACAATACGGAACCACGATTGAAACAGTTTTCTCTCGCTTTTTTGATTGACTACAATTGAATATTTTTATATCCTACTTCAGTTACCACACACCTGTTGTGTCTTTCTTGAAAAATGATGATGCAGAAAATTGAATAATAATATTATTTTCATACAATAAATGAAGTTCGAATTTTATTTGATTAAAGTAAGTTCCCCCAGCAGTTTAATATAATTAGATCTATTTCTCCATTTACGGCCAACGTCGCCAAAGAAGTTTCACTTCTATTGCGAGGCTTTCCCCGTTTTTATTATTTTTATTTGTGAAAAACATTTTGTGAATTATATAATGAATATCTGTATAAACAATACAATTAATATTTTTACAGAGAATATATTCTTTTCTAAGACACAATCATTTTTTTAAGTATGATTCAAGTGCTTAAAATTAGTTAATCATTCCCTAACTATCACTAAAGTTATGCCATTCAAAATTTTTAAAAGGAATGATTAATCATTTAAAAATAAGAATCTAATATGTTTAAGTTAATATATAATTTTCACCAAAGCTGAAGTATTTTCCAACAATTAATCTTTACATATTTATAAGCATTTAAAATTTTTCTAAACATTCTGAAGCATTCATTTTTCTCCTTGCTATTCATCAAGTATTGTAAAATTGGTCCAAACCAATAATTAATTACTTGTATAATTTTGTTTTTAATAATTAACACTTTCAAAGTTAGTAATTATAAAATCATTTTCCAAAGCAGCATTAAAATGTCATACTTTAATGAAGTTAAAAGCTTCATTGTAGCAATAACGAGAAGAGATTTATGGCCCATATTGAACTAAATTACAGGAAGGAGTAAATAACTTCTCAGTTTAAAAGCCTTTTAGTCGCTGATTTGTAGTTGTTTACTTGGGTGTTCATCATTAGATATCTTATTTTATTTCTGTTACTTAAAAAGGGAGAATGTTGATATTTTTATTAGAATATTAGAAGTTATAGTTTTGTGCAGGAAAAATTCTTTTGAGGCTAAAGTATGCATATTAGTGATAAATTAGTTACACGTTTACTTTGGGATGATTTCCATAATTGAAACAGAACTAACTATAGAGGTCTGAGTTTTTATAGTTATCTTTCAAGAATATTGAAGGAAATTTAGTTTTCAATTATTACTATAACAGAGAAAACGGACTTGATTATATAGTCGTTTTTCAATTAATTCAATTAAAGACAACAACATAATTTTATGCTTGAAGACAAAATTATTGTACTTAAAATTATAGCAATACTCGTAAGTTGAAAGTTAAAAAAAAATACTGATTTAATAATTATATAAAACGCATCATTTTAAATAGTTATAGTATAAACTCATAATCACAAAATAAATGAGACATATAACTATATTTGATCTATTTTCATTGTCATTCCAAAAAATGATTGTAGTTTATAAGAAAAAAATTGTTTTATTCTTGGTTTATATGTAAAAGTGGAGTGGAATTTTGTAACGATCTATATAGAATCTATGAGTTTTAAAACATTTGTTATTTTTAACATAACATTTGGATTTACTACACAGTCCTTCCTCTTTTCTTATTTTAATAATTGAATAAGGCATGTGAAAATTCCCCAAATATCTTGAATATAATGTCATTAATTACTTTACTCAAGTTTTTCAGTGTAGGGATAAAATGTGTAAAAATTGTGACTGCTTCGTTAATAACAATACAATGAAATTGTTACGAACTTTTAATAAAACTTCCTTTTTAATAACCATGAAACCACAAACATGCTTAAAAGTTGAGCATTGATTTCAGATAAATTTATGGAAATGTACTTGAAAATGCAGCATAATACATGATGTTCCCGTATTTTAAACGATTGCTAATGTCAGTTTTTACTGTGAGATAATTTTGAGCCACGGTCAACTGATAAGATTGACACACTAGACTCGGTTGCACTTTCCTCATCCTCCTTCGTTACTACGCGATATTAAATGATAGGAATAATGCCATCTAGTGAGCAAAACTGGAACTAAAACAGTTGCATTAAAGGTTTTTTTCTGAAATTCCCATAATTTTTATCGAGCTAATGAATATTACCGAGTTATGTTATATCAAATCAACAGTACAAAAAGTACATATAATATCTAAGAAAGAAAACTTCTAAAAATATATATCAAAATATAAAAATTTCTGGAATATAGCTTGTGTATTTGTAGAAAAAAAATTTCCAATTTTATATAGCTTTCGAAATATTAAGAAATGTTTTTTTTTTTTAATTTTTTGTTTTATCTTGTGGGGCCTGTAGGTTATTGTGCCTTATAATTTTTTTATACGATTAATCTAACTTTAATTATGGGGTTTATCTCGAAACTATTAATTTATGGGACGTATCTCACGTATTCAATTTACGTGAATGAAAATATCACATTAAGTTATCTCTATAATATTTTTTTCGTGGTTTAGGAAGGCTGTAGTAGCCTAGTTGTCAAGGTAACGAACTCGTGGTTGATATTTCATGGGTTCAAGCCTAGTACCGCTGAAGACCGGCCGTGTAGATATATTATTTGTGTGTTTATTCTGAAATTATTATAAATGCTTAGAATATATTTCTAGAGGGGAATTTAGATGCCATTTATTTCTTAAAAAGTAACTCTTAAAATATACATATTGAATTTCCAAGCAATACATGTGTACTAACGTTTTTTTCTTTTTTCAACATGTATACTTTATAATCTGATATTTGCTCACTTAATTATATACAAAGCAAAATTAGTTGGTTTCATGCATGCACTACGTGACTAAAAAACTTCTTCAAACTGTCAAAACAAATATAATCATTCGTAAATCATTAATATAGAATCTGACTAGACTGAATCATTATATAGATATGACTTTCATGTTCCCTTTTTTGCTGGGCTTAAAAGTAATTGTGGTTAAATTAAACACTTTCACAATTCATCACTTGCTATCTTTTCCCCGATGTATAAGTGTAGTATTTAATTGTGTTTTAAGCAAAATTTCTCATCAAAATGGGTGGAATTTGGATGGAAACTTCAAAGGACCAATAAATACTGGAAAATAAGCAATTTTTGAATGAAATAGGCAAATTTTGTATTAAATTGCATCAAGTTCTTGTGAATGTTCTAGTTTCATTGATTTTTATGAAATACATGCATGCATACATAGTTATGTAAATAGAATTTACTCTTAGACAAGCTTAATTTTTTTTAAAAACATGTTTTTTGTAATATCCTCTAACCCCAAAAAATATTTTAGTCCCTTCAGTTTCGTGTTAACGGATTTTCACTGTACAATAATTAGATGCAATCGAATGAGGAGTGAGTGAATATTAATGTCGTACTGTTCAGCTACATGAGAACTTTTGGCGACGAACTTCCTAATTTTGAATCATGGTCAAGTGACGAGGACGACACTTGAGCTGGCACCCCCTCTCCTAACTACCACACCCCACAACGGGGGATGTTTGAGCTCTCGACATGTTTAACTTGCATCGGCCCCCTACACGACTGGTCTTTTGTGGTACTGGGTTCGAACTCGTGATAAGCCAGCCACAATCCTATACCTTTACCAAGAGGCTACTGCGGCCACTTGATGCAATCGAAAGCAGGGTTGGAAAAATATAACACGATGGAATAACTTGGTGTAATTCTTTTTTCCATTTTCCCTGGCCATGGTTACGATTTTAACATGTTTCCTTAGAAAAACTTTATTGAACGTTCACATAGTATTATTTATATCTATTTATGATGTATTTATTTGTTAGTGCTTTCAGTTACTTTCTGATTTTTAGTGGAACTGACATTTGTTTGCATATCATCAAAAGACTATAGACGATTGCATTATGCTTGAGTATGGAAATAGATGTTTCTTTCATTTAAAGTTTCAACAAGTTAACTGAAATATTAACATATATGTTGCATAAATTTTTTTGAAGTGAATTAAATCACAAGTTATTTTAAGTTAAATACGTAAGCCTAACCAATGTCCTTATTTTCTTCCACTAATAATAAAATGCATATTTGTATGCTTTATATGCATTAAAATCATTTCTTTACTAAATTCCTAATATATTAATCATAGTAAAATTTTGCTTACATGTACCATTAATTTTTAATTTTAAATAAATTAATGACTTATATTAAGATATAAGTTGGCATATGTGTGTGTGTGTGCAGTCTCATAGTTTGGTCTTCCATTTATGTGTATAAACATATACTTTGTAGTCCATTGCCTTTTATTCTGAAACTCCATTTTCTATAAATTCCTTAAAAATTGTGAATCTTTTTAAATTATTCTTTAATAAGAAAATACAGTATTTTTAAAATTTGTATCAAATTTTATTTTTTAATTAAATGATAATTGCTTTATGTGATGACTTTAATTTGAAATAAATCTTCTAAAACGTATTACAAAGCATTAAAAAAATGAAACTGTAAGTAACTTTAAGCACAGTATTCTTTGATTAAGATAAAAGTGATATTGTGTAGTCCAATCTCTTACACAGAATTTGTTGAAACCTTTCTGCCTTTACACACGTACCACTGTTACCTTATCTTATTGTCGACTGAAAGTAATATTTTTCTCGTACTGAAACAAATCCAAACACATATTTATGGCCTCGAAACTGTAGAAATCGTCTCGTTTCCTTCGCGCCGTTTGGCACTTATGGGCCAAGAGCGTAAGATTTACGAATTCCGGTAGAGCTGGAGTCGAGACAAGGAAAAAAATTCCAATGAGGGAGAAGTCCGATTTTTATTTTGTATGTGAGTTGCGTTTCCGTTGTTTATTGCACCGTGATACATTCCGTTATATTATTTTGGTTTATGTGCGGATGTTTAGGAGCAATATATATATATATATATATATAGATGAAAAACAGATATGTTTTTTTTCTATATTTACCTCTTGTACAAGAAGTTTTTATTTTGCTTTTCTTATTACGAGACAACTATTAAAATGGGAGATATATTTATTACAGGATCAGGATAAACAAATAAATGTTAATAAATTTTACATCCTGAACTATATATATATATATATATATATATATATATGTATGTATGTATGTAGTGAAATAAGTTTAAATAGGAAATGAATGAAATAAAAAAAGTATAAAAAATATCACACACACACACGAGTACAATAGTTTGTTGTATTAGAACAAAATATTGAATGACGAAGGTCTTAAGAAGATATTAATTAAATACATAAAGCTGAATTTTGTTTTGTTTGGTTGATTTTCTGGACATTATTAAATAGAATTTTAATATTTAGAGGATTAAGCCTCTAGCAACATATGTGTTCATTTTTGTAGGAATTTACTTCTTAAAAGATAAATATTAAATAGTTTCGAAATATGCAATACAAGTGTAGTTATTACGAAATATTTCACAAATATTCAAGGTATGATATTACATTGCTCTTTTAAATATGACAATTTGATTATTTATCTGAATTAAACAAATGCATGTAAAATATTTAAATCAGAAATATATGAGATATTTGAAAATGTACTATGTATTAAAGATGCATAACTATCTTGTTTTAAAAATGAAATAAATGCACGAAATTCATGAAATTTTTGAAGGAAATAGACAAAGTAATAATAGTAATAATGCAACTTTAAAAATCCTCCATACTCGATTCATTTTAGCTTTTCACTGGGAAAAAACATTAGTTGGTTAGTTTTTTTTTTAAAGATGATTTTAATTTTGAGATTTCACAGGATTTTATGCCTGTAACATGAAATACAAAAGTATAGTTTTAACACTTCTAATTCATAATTTACATTTGTTGAATGAAGACTTAAGGGACGATATATGGATAAAAAAGTTAAGGAAAATGTTCATATTGTGTCTAGCCTTTTTTTCAAGTTTGAAAACAACTATTTTTTTTTAAGACTTCCTTTTCAAAAATAATGTTCAAAAAAGTAATTTTTGTTCAAGCTCGTATTTCAGATTTTAACAATAAAGCAACCAAAAGAAAAATACTTATATTATTAATAGAAGCTAATTAAATTTGGTTTTTAGGGAAACCCATTTTTTTTGAGAACATTTAGAGTTATGTTTTTGTGATAACAAAATAACAACAGTAATATTAATAATAACAAATCAACTCATGTTGTTACAAAATGGAGTTCCTTAATAAAATTATTCGATTACATTTAAAGAAAAAGTAAAATTAAATCATTTTTTAAAAATATGCATTGGTTAATTTTTCATAAATTTTCTAGCATACAGAATGGACTGAATTTTAAAAAAATACAGAAACATACAATAATTGACATGACAACAGGTATAGAATTTTAAAAAAATTAAAAATAGTATAGAAATTAAATTTATAGGAATTATCTAACAGAATACAGATTTAAAGAACAGAAATTTAAAATATTACTAATAATTTTAAAAATTAAAAACTAAAAATGTATTGAAATATGTTTTTTTTAAGTATTGAATATATTTATATTAAATACGAAGGTGTTAAATTTAAAAAAAAAAAATGTCAAAATATGTTACAGATAGTTACTAATGCAACGTATGCTACGTGAAATACTATAAATTCCACCAGGAGATAGTTAAAAATTATACTTAAATTGCTGTCTTTGCAAAAGAAGAATACGTAGTAATTATTTGTTTCATAAAATAACATAGGCACGCATGTGGAAGCAAAGAAAATTTCCCTTTCATAACATGGAGTAAAAATAATTTCTATTTTAATGGGGTTCTTAAATTTCTCTGTACACTACCTCTAATAACATGCATGGAAAAAAACATTTGGTTACAAGTCATTATATCCAAGAAACATAAAGAAAAATACCATCCCACCCCTTTGTTTTTAATGGTTCTACGAAGTTTTTTTCGTGGATCATTTGATTCAATTTAATAAACCATTATTATTACTCACAGTAGAAAAAGAAATTTAACAATCGTCTTGCGTTGCAGTCGATTGAATTTCATGCTTTAACACAGACATATAATGTTCTAAATGATGTTTGCGGGATATCATTAAGACGGTTCTTTCGTAGCTCATTTTAATGATATATTTCTAATAAGAAAACAAGCGTTTCAGTATTTCTAAAGAAGGTATGTAGTGAAAAATATACAACATATATCAAAAGATGTTCCATGTATTATATATATCATCAGCAACAAAAAAGTATTTTATCAGATATATAATCTATTATGATACATAGATATTTAATCTTACTTTGGACAGTTTTGAAAAAATGAAGACTTATCTGCTACAAATATGAAGTGGCAAGTTACTTCAGAAAATTGATATCTGTCTATGTTAGTTTAACCTTTTATCTACCGCATTATGATTTGCTGCAGTTTTTTTTTCATACAATACTTTTTTTTTAATCACTACATTGAAAATTAAAGGATATACATAAAAAAATACTCAACATTGGAAATTTTAACCCATTAGAGCTAATTAATTAATTAAAGATAATCAGCTATAGAATTAATTATATACACTGTTCATTTAAAATAAATAGTCAAATCGTTTTATATGGTCTTCATTTACATACAAAAACAATAAGACACATTTTGACATTAACTATATTTTTGGAACAAAAACGACTATTTTCGCAATGCGCTGTAAACGCAATTTCTGCTCCAAAACTATTCGCCTTCCCCGCTAAAATACTCATCAAAGAACCCGGGCAGCCACATATCTTGGAAGATTGGATTTCAAAGAATATTTCTGCTAAAGTATCGTCCAAGTTTTCTTAGAAATGGTTATTCTATGTCATTTTAAAGTGAGTGGTACCGTCAGTAGATAAAGGGTTAAAGTAATATTTATTGAAATATTAAATTACGAAAATAAAATAGACAGCTTTTATAAATAACTGAAAACTATGAAAACTGGATCTGCCTTGGAAACTTAGAGTTAAATTAAATTGCTATATTATTGTTTAAAATAAATTTAAAATCAAGGCTATTCATAATTTAATCTGAGGAATAGGTAATTAACTACTTTTAATTATATTCATGATTTGTTTGTTTCATCTGTGATTTTTTATACAGGGTGAGTACAAATGATGAAACCGATTTTAAAAAAAATCATTTTATCGAAATACTCGCACATATTACAATAAGTGAACGATGAATGTAAAGAGAAATATACCAAGGTTTTTTCTGATACTAATGTTCGATACTTGTCCCTCTTGTCCCACGGAATACGTACAATCTACAGTCCAGTTCGTTTCATACATTTTGTAGCATCACTCTATCAATGATTCCTAATGCTGCATAAATGCTTACTTATCGTCCTTTATTATTTGTTGTGTCAATTGCAAAACATACGGCTGGAAATTAAATTTTTTTCAAAATATTTCCCATAGCGTATTCTAGGGTATCCCAAATTTACAAACTGCAACTCTCGTAGACTTCGAACAAAACTCCACTGCTTCTCCCGAGACGCTTGCTCGGCCTTTGTTTTTCTTTTTACACAAGCAAACTATTTTCTTAAATAGATGATACCATCAAATAATGCTGTTGTTGGTGTATTTTTCTTTTCCATAGTGATTTCTAAATGTATGTTGAATCGAAATAACAGGAAAACCCGTACACCCGCAAAAGTTCTGCTCTGGCATAATTGCCGTGGTTGTGGATTTCAATCAAAGCGATCTTGAATATGCTGTTGATCTTTGGTGGGAAAAAAATTTTTATGTTTCTCTTTACATTTATGTATCACATATGCAGTAAGTTCGAAAATATGATATGATGGAGATTCACTATGCCGTTCAGCATGCTCCTCAGGAATCCATTGATTACATATCGTCGATCTAATTATCAGACTGCGTAACTCCATCTGGGAAATTAATTTGATACAGTAGGGCAAGGTGTCAAGTTGTTGTTTATGTTCGCCAAGATAGGCGATAATATTACAATATGGTTTACTTTGATATTTTTATCGTCTGATATTGTTAAAATTTTATGTAACGAACTTTTAAATTAGTGTAAATAATTTATATCTGGAAGTGTAATACATTAATATTAATAACTGTTGTATTTATTTTATGTTAAAATCTAGCCACCACCTCTCCCTTCGAAATCTAGTTTTATTATGAAATAAAAAAAAATAGTAATTACACTGATCGAAGGAATAAATTAAAAACGGAGCGCGCACAGAGGCATTGCGTAGACAAAACAAAGGGGAAACACTAGGCCGTCATCTTGGATTTCATGTAACCCGACAACAACCTCCGCTTGGCGCGATTATGGAATCACGCCAAAAAGCGCTTGGCGCGTTGCACTCCTATATCAAATCAGTTACACCAGTGGAGTTACACAGTCTGATAATTAGGCCGACGATATTCGCAAGACAGTGGTTGGATTTCGACCAGCGCGACGAGGAATTTTACGGAATTATAATCCACACTTGAGACATTCAACGATTCTGCATCTATATGATTCCGACATTTGCTGGTAAACATTTCTACTTTGTATTCAAGGCATAATACGATATTCTGAGGACACTCTTATCTAACAAAGAACTTTCTGAAACAGAAATCCACTTGACAACTTTTCTTTTATGAAGTGCTTCAGATGTCGTTTCTTCCTTCTGTGTCATTTAAATGCATTGAAATATTAATCCTTTGCATACTAGAGCCTCTTCTTTTTTATGTGATTTCGACTTTTTTTAGGTCATTCTTTCCTCGTGTTACAATTTTAACGTCCAGGAAAGTATTATGCCTTAAGAAAATCCTTGAGTTCCATATAAGAAACTAATATAGTTTGAACAGAGTCGTGAAAGTGGAGTCTTCGTATTATTAAACTGCCACTTGCATGAGGGCATAATGTTATAGTAGTGATGTGTATGTGTGGAATAGACGAACCATGCAATACAGGATGAATATTAGCCCCAACAATGATTTACACAACATGCATCCCCATGGAACGCAATATACCTCATCTATAATTTGGTTTTTCTAAGAAAACGGTCATTTAAAAGATTTTTGAACTTTTTTAGAGATGAATATTATTAAGCCAAACTATTTTATTTTTTCCTATATATGTGTTGATTTGAACATTTTATATCATTATATGTTGCTTAATTAAGCAATTATCATTATAAGTTGCTTAATTAATAATATGTTGCTTAATTATATTATAGTATATTATATTATAATATAATTATATTATATTATATAATTAATATGTTGCTTAATTCGTCATTCAATACGATTAAAATGACAAAAATCGGTCAAAAAATCAAATATAATTTTTTTTGCCTAAATTATTCTGTATATACTTTTCTGTAACCTAACAAAATTTGAAAGCTCCGAACTTAAAAAACGCAAAATTATGATAGCTTATAAGTTTGTTTTTATTCACATCCCTATGGCAAATCAAAAATTCTCTTACTTACTTCAAAAGATAAAATAACTAGTTTGTCTTCATTTAAAATGCTAAGGCTTTCTTTCTATTGTGTCTAATGCTTTGAATTTTTTTTTTACCTATTGCTAATAATTCACGTAACAAAAGTTGGTATGCGTTTTTTCAAACCAATACTTATTTTTTTAAAAATAATTGAACTCAGAATTTATACATTTTTTAAGGAATTTTCTATAGGCATTAAAAAAAAAAAGTATTGTACGAATACCAATCATGTTACCACAAAACTCATGCCCACTTCTATTATACATAGTTTGACGTACTTGTAAATTGAATTTCATGCGTGTACGTAAGTTTTTGTAGGAGGAGTAGTATTTTAAAATCGCTTCACAAATTTTAATTTTTTTCCTTAAAAACTAAATGGCTACCTTTAAATGAAATATTGAGCCTAAAATCTGTTTTACGTAGTATACACACATAGCAGGCAACAAAAAAAAATTATGAAAATCTTCAAATTAAAATTTTTTGCGTATATCGTACCCTGTCCCATTAAATGAAAGAGTCGCTTAATACTCATACAGTAAAAAGTGCTTTGTTAAACAAAATCATTCTCTTGAAATTCGCTTTTGTGTGTAGAAAAAAAAAAATAGATGCATTTTTAATAAACACTTCATAATTAAGTAAAATCACTCGACAAGGCATTTAATTTCGAAAATTAAATAGGTTGTATATTGTATAAATCCTTTTTTTCTAAGAATAAGAGAACTAATAAATTTACGCTAAAAAAACAAACTGGATTTAAAGAAAAAATACAATATTTTAAATATATAATGAGTGGCAGATAAGGAAGAAACAATACTAAAAATAAATTACCTTTTAATTAAATTTTTAAAGTATAATTAACTTAGACAATTTGAATAATAAAAAAAAAGGAAATTTCCTTTGACGTTTCATTGTATTTTATCTGCATTTTCATAGCATTAAAAGAAGTTGCAGCGTTTTAAGAAATAATTATATACCTTTCCTTTAACAAGGTTGAAAATTTAATCACAACATGCCATCAGCAATGCATTCTGATGGTTTTATTATTATCATTTTCGTTGTGTGATGTATAGAAAGAGGATAAAAAAGATATTTTTATGAAGTTTTCATAATTCTAAGTTTGATACTTCACCTGATAGGTTTTTTTAATTGTGAAGAGTTTTTGAGAAAAAATTATTGAACCGTTGCTGTAAGGACAATTAATTATATCATTGTTCAGCCCTGAAAAAGGTACGATGTACAAAAATAAAAAATAAAAAATATAATTAAATGACAGTTCAAAAAGAAAATTTTAAAGCACATTATTAATTTAAGAAAAATAGACTGCAATGCATGGGTTTATTTATCTATCTGTCGATAACATAAATATGATATATATATATATATATTATCCATTTTTTTATCCATTTTTTTAGTCTTTTGATTTTTAATTCCGATTTTGCTCATGTGTCCTTCACTGTGTGGTTTTCTTACGATTTCTGTGTTTTTCGATTGAGATTGATGGATGTTCATTTCTCGTTTGTAGAGAATTAGAATATGCATATATACAGTTGGACCCCGATTTAACGTACCCTTATTTAACGAATTTTACGATTTAACGAATTTTCTCTTCCTACTATTAAAATCAGCGCAAAATCTCTTATTTAGAGAATAATAAACCCTAAATTAACGAATTATTTCAACAGTTGTATTTTCTTTATTAGTTTGTGTGAGAAAAATAATTTTTTTTCCAAATGACATTTTTTTTTGTCCGGAGCAGAAAAAGCCATGTAGGGGAGCAATGCACGTTAAATTTGTCGATAGCTCAAACGTCCTTCCTTTGGTGTAGCATGGTAGTTAGAAGAGGGGGTGCCAGCTAAGGTTTCGTCCTCGTTACTTGACCATGGTTCAAAATTGCGATGTCCGTGGCCAAAAGCTCTCGTGTAGCTGAACAGTGAGACGTTAATATTCACTCACTCACCCAGAGCAGAGAAAACATTGTTCTTGTAATTAACAAATTTCTATGAACAAGAGTTAAGTGAGTTATCAGACTTGACAGGCGCAAATGTGTCATGAGTATAACCTTTCGTGTGAGCTTTAAATAGGGCAAGGAACTGCTTTCTTATCTCATCTCACTCCACAACGTAGAAGACTACTTTAAGATTTTAACGGTTATGTTACATTTGATGCCGTACTGCCTGCAATTGTAACTGAAGTTTCGGTAACTGTTGATTTTTGGAGCCAATAAATAGAAATTCTATTGCAAAAATTTATAATTAAACGTTACGTTTTATAAGATCTCTTTAAAGAGCAAAGATCTCTTTAAGAACTTCTCAAAGATATTATATGCGTTCTGTAAGTCACCGAGTGCCATAACCAAATAGTTATGACATAGAAGATGAATGTGGATGATTTTTTACGAGATGGAATTATCGGCCACCTGGAATGTGGGCACACTCAGATGTCAGTGCAGCATGAGCTTGGAATTGTCGAGCGTGTCATCTTTATTCTTTGGCAACGATTCCAAGGGGCCGGAACAGTCAGTAGACGTTACGGTACAGGTCAACTCCGAGTTACAATGCCGAATGAGAACCGGTATTTGACATTAACTGCTAAAAGAAGCAGACGAAGCACAGCATTCGATGATGTGTTCCGCTCACAGTAACTCACTGTCACCCTCGACTTGGCAATAGTAGGAACATGTAATGTGTATATGTGTGTTGACATAGTCACAGTTAGCTTGTGTGATATTTTCCGACAAGTCCAGGTCTAACTTGCTGTCTGATTCACGTCAGGCTTTCATATGAAGAATACCCGTTACCACCGTCAAGTACCCATTACCACCAAAGCATCCTTGAATTGCACCCTTATGGTGGTGCAGGTTCGCTTGTTTTGGGGAAATTATACTAGGCAAAAGAACAAATATGCGTACCTAAATCTGAACCATGTCAGGTCAAATTTATCGGGACATCACTTTGAGACATGTGCGTTTGTTTAGGGTTCCCATGAGAGCAGAATTGGTGTTTATGAATGATAGCCCCCGCCTTCATTAAGAAAACATTGTAAGTGAACGCCTTTAATCTTAGGATATCACTCGTATGGAATGTCCATCATACTCAACTGATTTGAATCTGATTGAACATGTGTGGGGCATGCTTGATGGATGAATTGCAGCTCATTAACCATCTACTACATGTGTACCGGAACTTCGGAGAGCATTGTTTGCTGTGTGTGTGTGAGTGGAGTAATCTTCCCCAAGATCAGCTTGATAATTTGATGCTCACTATTTCTAAGGGTTGTGTGTAGGGACTGTATTTCACCTCATAGGAAACATACAACGTATAAACCTTCATACTAATCATAAAATATGAAGTTTCTGTACAGCGGTAACTCTTACAATCGCTGCAGGGAGTAAATGTCGTAATTTTTATGATTATATCATGCATATATCATCATTTTTGTTTCTTATATTTTGTTTAATGAATGGTCTTTAGGCATAAGACACGTTTGTTTTGTTTCTACAGCTTTTTTGCCGGTGCTGGCATTATCCTTAATTGGTAGACATGAGTTTAATTCAAGAGTCAAAATTTAGCAGGGAGGGTCACTGCTAGATGGTGCCACCTTAAAATGTCTACCATTTCAGGACTTGCTACGTCTACAAGAGATTATTTATCAACATGCAGCCCATTCAAAAGAGAAAAAATATTATTCTGAACGTCCTATATACTTTTATTTCTATGAATTTTTCTGAAAAATACTAATCGTATTTGCTTCAAAAAGGGAGAATACAAGAAATTTAAAAACTTTTACAGCAACATAAATAAAAATATACATCAAAGACGAAAATAGATTCACAACAAAATAAGTTTTGAATTTCTTAAGTTTTCTTAGATAATGTTTATTAACTAAAATAAAACTAACTTCACCTAAAATTTCTCGAATAAAAATGACGACAGGTGTCACACATATGTATTTTAACATGGATATAAAATTTTGGGAGATCTCTTTTCATGGTTTTGCTTATTACGTAAGTAAAATACGTTAAATCTAATAAGTATGCCTTTCACGTGTATTTCATATAACCTATTTATCTTCTCCTAACTCACAATGATAAGGAAACAATCAAAATTGACAAGTACAGTTACAGCATTGAAATATATACAGTAATTATTTTACATCAGAATGCAGGAACATCATTTTCCTAAATAGCTGCGAGCGCCCATTAATTTCACTACTGATTTTAAGGTAATGAGAGTTTTGCTTAAATGACCAATGCCCATTTGGAACACGAGTTTCCCCGAGTAGATTTAATAAGGTATGCGAGTGTACATCATATACATTCATGGTACTTTATTCTAGGAAATAATTTGAAATCAGTGTTGTATCTTGTCATATCATTAGAATATTATTTCCGTCTATTGCTGCAGCTTCTATTTTTACGTTACTTATCCGTATATGAATCCATAAATAATTAAAATACATGAGTTCTGCTATTCTATTTTGCTTTCACATGTTCCCGTTAACAGTTAAGCATCTAATAATTATTTGGTAGTTTATGTCTTTAGAGGAATTAATTGATTTCTTATTTGTTATTAAAGATGTGCAAAATTCCATGTGTGTATATCTTGTTTAAATTATTTATTCTTATAGAGTAAGAGAGTAGAGTTAGTTATTATTATAAGAATAATAAATATTATTGTAATAAATAATAAATAGTTATTATCAATTATTTCTATTGAGATGTTAATTTAGGAAGAAAATCTTTCATTCTCTCCATGAAAAAAATGATTAACTAGCAATTTAATTCTTGCCCGTTAGAACTACCGAGTTACCCAAAAGTCAGTTAACATCTGTCCGTAAATAGAGAAAGGCAAAAATTGGCACACACGTTTGAAAGTGCAGGGGGTTTTATTGAAACTAATAGAAAAAAAAGGCAAACATGACCAACAGATGGCGCTTTACACAACAAAAGCAGTAATTAGCACTACATTTGAATTTTAGCAATAAACTATGCTCTTTACATTAAATGTTCAACATATCATCCATCATTCATCAACAATACCCGAGATTAGTCCCACGAATATATTCGTAGGTATGGTAGGAAATTTCTGCCCGTCGTTATCTTTTTGTTTCCCCAATGAGGTCTGATAAATCCGGTAAAATTGCACTTCAGGAAAATTCTACAATAAATAATCCCCCAGATTAAGGTTTGGAGATCTGGGAGGTCATGCTCGATGGAAGTGTTAACTCACCCTGTGATCCTCAGCAAACGAAGTGCACGAGAGTTCTTTCACGCACTTCTTTTGGTGAGAAGAAGGAAAAAATTCAGTAACAGATACTCTATTCTGATAGTAAAGCTTTACAAAATGGGTTTCCTGGTAAAGTCACCATGTCGCAATTGTTGGTTCAACTTCTTTTAATTGTATGATTACAGTTTATTTTATGAACGATTTCCAAACGGCGGCAATGACATCTTGCTGTCCGGCGTCATCTGTTGATCCTTTTTTACTTTCAATAAGGAAGCACGAGTGCCAATTCTTACCACTCTGCCTACATTATTTCGTGAATTATTGAATTTTCGGTAGTTTTGATTCACCTGGTATTTTTATTTTAAAGTTAAATAAAAATAGCTTTTAACAAAAAAAAAGCTACAAATAAATAGCAATTACATTAAACCACTACTATATTAAGCATGGATTTGTATTAAAATTGATGAAATGTTGGGAAAATTAGCAATTTATACAAAAGGAAATCGAAATGGCAAAGATAATAACATGTAAAAAAGTATTTCTATGCATTTTGTTGTTTTTTTCCTTTAAATATATGTTCGTGCACAGTAAAAACAATTTTTAAAAAATAATTGACGTGACTCCGTCACCTCGCACGAGCACTAACGTTACTATCGAGTGCATGACAACTTCCGAATAAATCACTTCTATGATGTTATTCAATGTAATTGATACCTAAAATACATAAACACTCAATACAGCACGCATATTCTTGCAAAAATTTTGATAATAATGAGATATAATGTATGTATTATGTGTTTTCTGACTATCCACGGGCAAATAGAAAACAAATATTAAAATAGCTTCATTCTTTCAATTTTTCTTAGAACAATAAAACCTATTGTTGTTTTATTTATTCTCTTATCTCCTCATAAAAAGTAGTGAAACCTTTTTCAGTACACATATGTTTATATTTCACTTTGTTCCATTAAGATGTCTTTCTACCGGAATTTAGTGTATGCATTTGCATAATAATGTTTCCATGTAGATTGTGAAAGAAAGCGTCGATCTTTATGGCTTTTTTAAAGATGGTTAATACATTATGTTTGCTTATATTTTTCAGGAACTTCGAAAATATGACAATATTATGGCATTTTTTTCATCTCATTTCACTTGAGTGAATACATTTTTACGGTAGTTTTTATTATGTCTAGACCTATTTCACTAAGCAATATAATACAAATATTTAAGAAATATGTTTATTTTTTTATGATTGAGTATTTAAGTCTTTATCTCGAAAAGATTTTATAGATTTAATATGAAAATAGAAATTTATAAGACACTGCTTCTATTTTGATGTAGCTATTTATGTGACTTTAATGCAAATTAATTAAGCTTTTAATTTGATTTGATCAAATTATGTTTTGTTAAAAATAATGCAACATTAAGTCTTATATAATTTTACGACAGGGAAAGGGCTTACTCTCTTCCTTCGCTTGCTTCGTATCTGAAAATAAAAGTATTGTTACGTAGATCCGAGTTCTAGGATTTTATGCAAAACAATCACAAAAGAAAATAAACAGTTCTTCAAGAGCGATGCAAATTTATTATCAAAAATCCAATCCTTTAAATACAGGATTCAGCTGCAATATTCACAGGATAAATATCCGAAGGTCTTCACACCTTCAACAGCAATCAAACACAATAATCAGTGTTTAAAACTACACGTAAGTAAAGATTACTCACAAGCACAGCCGAGCTAATGGCTAGTCTAAACAATCCTCACTACTCGCTTGTTTAATCAAGACTAATCGCCGTAACGGCTAGCATCTTTATTTATAGGCAAGACAGAAATTTCCAGAAATATAACCGCTCGTGTCATTGAACGTGAAACTAGTGAAGAGATCCACTGCTTTCTAGAAGATTCCAGAGGGTTCCGAACTAGCCAACACTGTCGCCAATGAAGCCAAAATTATCGCCAAAGTCGCCAACTTGGTCTACAAAAATGGTGCCAACTTGGCTCTACCACCAAGATTTCGCCAAGTTCTCATTGAATCGCCATTATAACGTAAGAGGCGGCATTGCTTGCGAGTAGCACAATTTTAACATGAAATAAATATAACATAGAGTAATATAAATGCATTAAACTCTCAAATATACAAATTATTTACACTATTTAACAAAATTCAGAACAGTATTGTGGGAAATTCATACCGTTTTCTGTATCTATTATATTTGTCTTACTAAAATGTCTATACATACTTACTGAAGTACCTGTATGTAATCCATGGTCCATTCCATTATCAAATATTTAGTCTATAGTTTTCTAAAATTTCATGCCTCACAGATCTAGCATAGAGCTTATATCAAAACCATAGAGGTATGTGCCTCCATCCTAAGTTATTTTTGTTCAAAACTATGTAACAATTTCTTAGCCTTCATGAGAATCAGTGTTTACGTCGAGAATCAGTGGTTAAGTCATCAGAATAAATCTGGACATCATTGTATAAAATATTATTTCAGTAACCCCTATCATAGGGGTTGAATTCTGAAATGTTAAGGTATCCGACTACGTTCGGAACCATGATTTTAAAAAAAGCTCATAAATGTATAATTTTCAGGATATTTAGTATCACTTAGATTAGAATACATGTATAAAATGGTTTTAAGGACATTTTGGCAAAACAAAATATTTAAATGCAATATTTCGGCCAAAAATTAACTTAGAATAACCTTTTTTCAAAATGTTCTCTTGTGAAAAATGCTTCTATTATAATAATATTTTACCTGTATATAGCTCAGACCTCTGTACAGAGGCTCAACTATGATGAGACCTAAAATGGATGAGACCTAAAATTACTTGCCACTCAGATTTATACGTGGCCTTTCCTCCTCACAATACCTGGTAATCCTAACCACGCATGTGTTGCACGGTTACATGTTAAATGGAACAAAATAATGGACAGCTGTTAAAACAGGTGTGTTTTATCCATAATCCACTTTGAAAGAGACTATATGGATTACCTATTTGTCCAGGGTGTCGGAGAAGAAATGAGGGTAGAAGACAAATGACTTAGAAATAACTTTACAGTGAGAAGATTTTAAAGCAAAGACGTCATTTTGAAAACATACTTTGGTCAAGTATACTTTTTGGAACAACTGCTTTTAAAATTTAGGTTCAAGTGGTTACACAAAGTTAACAAGATAACTGAAAAGCTGTTTCAATTCTATAGCACCTCCTTTCAATGTACATATATCAATATGGTTTCATTACCCTGGTAATGGAATGAATTTGTCTAGGCATTGTTTCTAAGCACACTGTCTCCTTAAAAAATGTCTTGCACATAACACTGGACATTACAGAAACATCTAAAGTAACCTACGTTAGACCGTTCTGCGCCAAATCACCAGGAAGTTCACTACCTCATTCTGTTTCCAAACGTTAGTGGTTACACATCTGTAACTGTTTTTTTTTTTTTTTTTTTTACATTCTTCAGAAATAAAAGTAATCACTATAATCAATGAAAGTGGTGAGAAATAAAGTGTTAAAACCAGTCCATGTGCTTAAAACACTTTTGAATGTATATAATTGCACACAGTACATAAAACTTAAAAAATTTATACTAGCAGCGTTTTTTCTTTCTTTTGAAATATACATTTTCAATTTCACTCAATACTTTAAGAGAAATATAACTATATATTCACACTTTTTTTAACAATTTAAGTATAAATGTAAAGTAAAACTGCTTAATAATCTAGATAGATATTCGCTGAAAGGGAAAGAGGGTAATTCTGCAGAGAGCTTTCTTTTAAAGTGAAAAAATGAATTTTTGGCCTTTAAAGAATGAAAAGAAGTTTTTCTGTTATCACTCAAACCCTCAAACTTGTAAGGACTCTGCAGATCTATAAGAAATTGATACGAAAAGAAATATATATAATACAAAAAATGAAAAAAGAAACTATTAAATGTTATTTCAAAGGAACATATTTTTTATTAGACAACAAACAATTCACCTCGAAGAAATGTCAACATAGAGTTTTCTAAAAAGGATCAGGACATTTTTTTTTACTTTTCCTATATGATTTCAAGTTTCAAGAATAAGCAGCAATGGTTTTTTTAATGAAAAATATTTTTACAGAGAACAGAAACGCTAACATTATTTTGCACTCTCACAATTTTGTCATTTTATTCTTGCAGGAGAGTGCTTAAGCTTTTTAAAGATTTACACTTTAAGATTCAGGTTACAATTATACTTCTATGAGATTATTTTCATCACATATTGAAAATGATATTATGGATCTTATTGTTAGAAAAAAAATCATGTTTATTTATTTAGTATACTTCTGCAGATATTGATTTATTAATATATTTTTGATAAACGTATTTTATCTTACTTGTACTATTTCAATGTTTATTCATTATATTACAGCGTGACGTTTGTTTTAATGTAAATAATAAGTTTATTCCTCTAGTATATAAAGTGTAGCGTTTCTACTAGCAATTACGTTATACCAAGATTCGGAGTAATTTATTCCACTAGACAGAAACATAATTACCAAAATTATGAGTCTGATATTTTTTTAGATAGAAAGGAGTAATCTGGAAGTACATATATTGTACCTTCTTTGAGAGATAAATTTAAAAAAAAAAAAAAAAAAAAAACTAAGGGATCTTTAGACTTATTTTTGTGGAAAATAATTTAGTTAAAAATATATTTGTTTTTCTAGCACGAATAAGAAAGGTTGCACGATATATCATTTTTACAAAGTAAGTTACATGAGAAAATTTGGTTTGCCATTGTAACACATTAACACATATTTTTTTTTACTAATTAAACTATACTGGAAAAGGAAATTAGGATTACTTGAAATTATTTCGTACAGTAAAAAGAAAAATAGTGCTCAGTAATAAATATTCTTTTTTAAAAAAGACTATTAACTAAAAACGTTTATGTACATTTACTTATTAATTTCACATTTAAATCAATTAAGGGGAATATTTTTGAAAGATATAATTTTCAAGATCTAAGAAAAAAGCTTAAGAGTTTTGGAAGCTATTGTCTTTTACAATATTCAACCAATTTTTGTTGAAGAAAATTATTAATATGAACATATTTTTAACGGACATTTAAACTTTCTGAAAATAAGCATTCAGTTTATGGAATAACTAAATTAGTGAGTTTAATACATTTTACATAATCTAATATTTTTCTCATACGTTTATATTTTCGAATAGAATTATCATGAACAGTTACGTTTTACAGCAGTGATTTCCAAAGTTTTACAACTGATATTCCTGCGATGAAAATGCATTCTATAACATAAAAAGTAAAGCACCAAGGAAGATTAGCTTGAAAGGGATCGAAAATCGATCTGGAATGTGACCAACAAATATTAATATCAGTACTAACAGTATCATAAGTGGATAGTTTAATCAGAAAATACAGCTACAAGAGCAATAAATAAAGTGCTTATCTACATCTCGACCTGATGGAAGTAATTTTCTGTATGTGCATTGACTCAAAGAATTGAGGGATGGTTTGCTGTAGGATTGCTTGAAATACATGTCCCATTTATCGAGTTAGAGTATCGGTCGAAGGAAGCATCGAAGGACATAAGGAGACGCTTGCTTCTAAAAACCCAAACATGCTCAATTGGTGAGAGATCTGGCGATCGTTTCGGCCATCAAATTTTTATCAGAAGACAAACAGAATAAGCTTTGGAGAAAATTGAAGACAAGTATTTGAAAGTGTACCGGCAAAGGTTGGCCATTATTCTGCTGAAATGCTCTGATCAGTTAGCTAGTTGTAAAATTGAGGGAACTTTTTGAAAAGCAGGGTAACACTACGAGTCGTATAATTTCATTGAAATACCACTGAACTATATGAGTGCCAAGAATGAAAACAGTTCAATATGCGTGGGAAAAATTAAAAGTATAGGCGTTTAATTAAAAAATATGTGTGTAATAAACACGTTTACAGTAATAATCAATAGCCATAGTTAGAAAACAATGTAAGAATAGTCATGACTCATCCTTCTTCGACTGCTTCTTTAGTGGGAATAAGCAGCTGTACCAATTTGATGGCAGTTTTGTAGTTACGGTATAATATTCTTTGTTTAAAATGTTGCAATTTGCTAATAGTAATGCATTTCATTCAAGTAGGGAAATTATGTTATATCTAGCGTTAAAAACATCAAAGTTTGATGTTCGCCATTCCTTCCTGGTATATTTGTTTTTTATATACGTACTCTCTTCTCTCTCTTATACACACGCATTTCCCCCTTTTTAAATTTCTAATGTTTCTTTTGTAGGAAATGTTTTAAGTTAATGGTTCTCAAAGTGTGCGGTGTTTCCTCATAGGGGGAGTGATAATTGTACAAAGGACATATAGAAAAGTCTAAGTTAAAATGTTTTTTAAAAACACTTTAATTTACTGAAATGAAGCGAAACAAAGTACATTATGGCATATTAAAAATAAAATACACTTCTGTACTGATATAATACACTTAAAAATGTATCAGACGTGCGCAATGTATTTGATAATAAACTTATCATTACTATATTAAAATCCTGTGTAATAATTACCTAGAACCGGAAATTAAAATTTAGTATATGAAATACTTTTATTTTCAGTGCAAAAATTTACTTATCCACCCCTAACTAAAATTCAAAGAACGATTTATTATTAGCCCGTTTCATCCCAATTTATTTATCTTATTCAAATTTTAGTAGAATTATATTTTCTAAAGTTAGAGTTAAACCTAAACAGGCTAAATATAACAAAATTTGAAAAATTTATATATTTTATATAAGAAATCTGACCCGTCCTCTAAATAGGACACTGGGATAAAGGGGATACAATTTGAACTTATAGGTTTTAGTATTCTCGTCAATGATGAAAAGCTGTTTTCGCGAGTGCAAAATTTTATTTTATTTCAATAATACTTTCTTGTTTACAAAATATTTCACTTTTCAGTTACACTTCACTCTAATTTTGCTGGAAAGGTCCAAAGCAAGCCTGACAAAGCGTTTTGTCACATTTGACATATCATGTTTTTGGTATTCCTTTACAGTCCTCTCTTTGACAACGACGTTCTTTTTCTTTTGCTTTAGTAAAAAATGACCAACACTATCTTTACGGATATCTTACTTTGCACCTGAAGTTACAGTCAAGATCCTAGGTCTACCATTTGTTCTTATCACAGTTTTTTTTAGATAAGCGGTTGTTACAGATCTTCGGAACTCTTTCAAGTTTAAGACTTCATCTTTGTTAAGAGTTTTGTGAATTATCCAGGAGTTTACCATAGCCATATACAGTGAACGTATAAAAAGTGGTTAGTACCACTTTTTCCTACGAATTTTAATGAAATAAAATCCAGCCAACCAGTCGTGGGGATCACATCTCCCATATGCTTGTTGTAAGAATTTATCAAATTTGACATCTTTCCGTTAACTTTATCTTTGAGTCCTCATACTCGCCTCCAAATTTCATAAAATTATTATTGAGTATGGCAAATAAATGTTTTACTTTGAAGGATCGACCGTGGACATGCTGATTTACAGTTCCATTGTCTATAAAGTGTAAATAAGATTTCAACTTTTGGAAGCAGTTTCGTGGCATGGCATTTTTCACTAGAGTAATTCCAAGGTCTCAGCATCTGGCCAATATGTATTTCACAGGACCAATTCACAGATATTTAAATGATAATCAGATAAAAGCATAATTCCTATAAAAACATGTATTTCGTCAGCATTGGTCAAGTAATCGTTTTCGTTTGTTACATCTGCTGCATATCGCATAGTTTCTTTTGCATTGAGATCGTAAGTTTTACTGGAATAAAACTGCTCAAAAAGCTCTAATGAGGTTTTATCTTTCAATGCAGTTTCCATGTCCTTCAGCTAGTCACTTGCAGTTGAGTCAGTCTGTGTTACCCATTTTGATAATGTGGTGATTTATTCTTTATCCATAGTGACTGATGTCTTTTAGCTTTCTTTCTGCTCTTTGTTGTCGAAACACTAGAGCTTGCGAGCTGTTCAGGTTCTGGAAACTATATCCACTTATAACCTCCAAAGACCCAGGAACATCCTTTTATAATAGTGTCACTCGTATTTATTTCATTATGATCCCCTTCTTCGTCAGTTAGTTCATCAGTATCTGGTAACACAGCAATAGTTGCTGGTAACACCGCAATTTCAATATCGCTCTTAACTGAATCTAAACTATTTAATAGTTCTAATGCTTCCTATAACTTAGAAACCTTTGCACTGACATAACTAAGCAGGGAAGAAACACTAGAAGCGAAATAATTATCATTATGTTTCTTTTTTACTCTTCGTTATAAAGAGAAGAAGAACGCGTCAATTCCATGCGTATCATCCCACTGTCGTATTTAGAGGACAGTTAAAAAATAAATTGCAAAAAGTTACCTAAGAACAATATCACTCTAATTAACCACCAGGATCAAGACGAAAGAGTACTATCACAAAAAAATGCTCAGCCAAGTGTCCAAAGTAAACTAAAAAAGAATTCTGCAACTGCAAAGAGATGATAGGAACAGCACCTATAAATGCGATGAATAAGTAGAATTTCCAGAGGAAGGGAGAGGGGGTGATACACATAACTCACTCTGGAAGAATCTAATACATATCCCTACATGTTCCAACTGTCAAAATATTCGCATATTGATTTTCACATGATACTTTTCAGCTGTCCTCTAAATAGGACAGTGGGATAAAATGGGTTAAAGTGCCTATTGTGCACATTTGACGTGAAATCTATGAAGATTTCCTCTTTGACAGTTGAGAGCCCTTCTGTATCAAGGTACCAGTTTTGATAGTATTGGTACAGTTTCTCTTTGATTAAAAAATTATTTTGAGATATATTCCAAAATAAAAATTAGAAAGAAAAAGTAATTCAATAATTATTTTTCTACTTAAAAATGACTTTCTTTGAATATCTATTAAAATTAACACATCAAAGATTCAGTACTAACCTTGATAGTTTGCATGGTCAATAATTAAGGTCGTTTTGTAGATGTAGCGTCAAGTACATTACTATAGTATTCAATACATTGTTATTGTACAGGGGGGATGAAAATTATGATTGAAAATTGAGTCACACACAGTTAAAGTTTGCGAAGCACTATTTTAAGTAGATATACTCGTAGATCAATAACATCAATATTAGCCATTCATATGATTTCTATGTAATGGTAATGATAAATATTTGCAACGGGAACGGAAAAATTTGTAAGGTACGAGATGAGTTTTTATTTAAATATTTTCTAAGGATATCAAGAAAATATTCTTTTTTTAAAAAAAATAATACAAAGGATTTACCTTATGGGAAAAAAGTAATTGTGTTATTTTAAAGAATTGTCATTTTCTAAATAGAATGAATGAAAAAAAAGTTTCGTATGATGGATTTAATAAGTTGCCATAGGGCTGTAGAACCAGTTAGGGAAAAAAAAATATGATAACGCAGTTAGCGGAATAAGGATGTTCAATATTTTTACCTTCTGAAATGGATGTAAATTTATATTTCATTTTTAATATATTTTAATCATCATGCAATAATTAACACCATATTTTTTTAGTTCATAAGGCAAGTCGTTTCTTTTAAATAAACAGTGTTTCAATACATGTAGAATATTTTTTTCTTCTTTTTTTTTTTCTTTACGCTCATCTGTTTTGTTATTTTTAAAGCTACCATTTGTATACACTGCGTACAACGCGCACCCTTAAGTTTCGATCTTATTTTTTGTTTCAAACTGCGCGTTATACACCGGAGTTTACGGTAATTGTTTCAAATATTTCCTACAATGGGGCACTCTGAACCATGTCGGTAGATTGGTTTTCCACACCGCAGCTAAACTGTAGCCGATTCCTTTTGTAGAATAATGAAGAATTTTTGTAAGAAAAAAGATGATGTTAAGACTTTTTACCTGCCCACTTAAATTACTTTATCAACGATATATATGAATTACCCACCGTCATCTGTTTTGATCTTTTAGTTTGGTAAATACTAGGATTTTAAATATATAACCATATATCAAAAGAAATATATCAAATATTTCTTTTAAATATATCAAAAGAAAAACTAAACTTCTTAACTGTTATCTTTAATTATAACTATTTGCATGATTTATTAAAAAAAAATAAATTCTTAATAAATGTGCTAAAAAAATATTTCTGAAATCTAAATATAAAAAGAAAAAGTATTGTATTCCGATTCAAAGAAAAACTATGAAATAAAAAATAGAATTTCACTCCAAAAAATTTCAACATCCAAGTAATTCCTCAACAATAATTTTAGTCTAGAAAAATTATTCTACTGCCTCCCCTCCCCCCAAAAAATAAAATCTACCTTTAGAACAGTCAATAGCTTAAGAATTGAGATAAAGAGTTGTCGATATCAAGGTAATTTTTCTAAGAGTGAAGAATGGAAGGTGAACTTTTTTCTCTTTATCCTTTATTTTCCATACCAAACCATCTATATGTTCGATTTCTGAGGAAATTACTCAACGATGCTATGTTGGAGAAATGGAACTGAAGATCTATCTTAGATAAGATTTCAGAACAAATCACACAAAGAATAGAGCTTCCCACGTGAGTTTCCAGGAGAAAAGAGATTTCGAAGAGAGATTTCTTGTTTGTCCTTCTCTATTCTGTGACTGGGACGGTGAATAAAACACTTGTCTGTGTTTCGAAGACTTATTTTCGGATTAATCTGTAGTCACTGAATCGATGAGTCATATTTATGAAATTAATTAGTAATTCAGATTTTTTTCTGACTATAAGCATTCCATTATGTGGAAACCTACTTTCTTGTTAAAATTTACTAACCATTCTTATTTGATTTTCAACATATAACAGCATTTAAAGTTTTTTTTTAAAAGTTAGATGTTTAAACAATAGATACATTTTTATTTGTCTTAGGTAGCATTTTACATTTAATTTTATTTTTCAATTCCTACTATTAGCTTACTCTCTCTTTATAATTATTTATTTATATATTTATTTTGTTCAGATTTTCAATTGTTAATAAAATACTTTCTATTCATTCAATCAAGTTCAGATAAATTTTTTAAAACTTGTAGTGGATGACACTTGATGTTAATACAGTTTTTTCAAATATTAATTAATTAGTTAAGTTTAATTAAATTAATTATCGGTTTTCGATTCCAACTTAGATTCGTCTCTATTGTTGTAACAATGTAACTGTTGAAACAAAGACAAAAGTTAGCGTTGAAAACCTGTTTTTCAGCCAAATCGGTTGTACATTGTTACAACAATGCAGACAAATTGTGCTCTTTTTTCAATTACTACTATTGGTGCACTCTCTCCCTATGTATGTATTTTCTTATACATATATATGTCCTATTCCAATTT
The DNA here is from genome assembly GCA_019973955.1 of Trichonephila inaurata madagascariensis. Classification (NCBI taxonomy): domain Eukaryota; kingdom Metazoa; phylum Arthropoda; class Arachnida; order Araneae; family Nephilidae; genus Trichonephila; species Trichonephila inaurata. The sequence continues at coordinate 56,700 of BMAV01010489.1, read as the reverse complement.
TCAATCGTTAATAAAATGTTTTCTATTCATCAATTCAAAGTAGGAATTGACTTAATTTTTTTTATATTACATGTTAGCAGGAAGTAAGTTTAACATTTTTTGAAACCGTGATCACGTGTTTTAAAACAATGGGCTTGATTCATGAAGTCGCATGATAAAAACAAAACCGTGTTTTCCATTGAATTCAAAACAAACATTAAACTAATTGTACTTGTTCTATTAGTAAAACTCAGATAAAATTTCAAATTTCATATTTGGTTAAAGATGTTTAAATGTTAGGGAAAGAAATTTCTTCAAAAAGATTTTTTTAAATTAAAAAAAAGTCGTATTTTATGCTTATACTTTTAAATAAAATGAATTTTGTATACATATGTACTTTTTAAGAGAAAGTTTTTCTGCAAAGAGCAAAACTTGGCAACACCGAAGCGCGTGAACTGATTAGTTGGAAACACAAGATAGTTTTTATCGTACGACTATGACGTCACATGAGTTTTTGAATTGATTTGCTAGAATCACGTGGCTTTCACTATCATGTGACTATGACGTCACATGAATCAACCTCATTAAAATGTTGCAGCATGGATGAACTAAAAATCCGATTTGACCTTAAATGCTTTTCATTAACTGAGTTGAAAAAGAAAAATGGATACATTGCTTAAAATCTCTTTAGATAAATACCAGTATTACTGCCTTTTATACATCATGTATAGAATGAATTTTATTAATTCTATTTAATTCTTCTTTATTTCATTTTGTTCGTAAATGATTCGCTTTATAATTTGGTTTAAGAACAATATTATTATTAATTACAACACTAAAAAAAATTAAAATAATTTAAATTCTCTATAAAAGGAAAATGTTAATGTAAAAAAAATGAAATAAATTATAAAAATAAGTAAAAGTGTTTAATTATGCTGTAACGTATTTGTTATACGCTGAATACTAATAGTTACCTAATACTTATAGATACAAAAAATTACATATATTTTAACACGATTTATGACCTAATTTTTAAAATTGAACTCTTACTTTAAATTACTTGAGTCATTTCATGCACTTTATAGTTAGTTCATTTTAGAGAAAATTTTCAAAGATTTTATGCAAGAGAACTCTCACTAATTCTTCAATTCTATCACACATATTAAATCTTATGAGAAAAAGAGCTGAAGTAATTATTCTTTGAATGGAAATGAGATAACTAAAGATAAAAAGATAAAATTAGCAACTATACATGAAACGATTTCGTATCCCTAACTTATAGTCATCGCTATCAGAGATAGGAATCGTTTTCTGTGATTAAAAATATACCTCTCCAAATAATCAGCCCTTTAATGTTATACATAACCTTTTCTGAGATTTACCTAGGACAAATAGTCAAGCACAAAACAATTAGTATAAATTTATAATGCATTTCTATGAATTTCAGGAAACAATTCTAAATGGAATAGCATTAGGAAGCACATAGAAGATGATTTTTTTAAGTTTCATAAAAAATAAGAGGAGACAGAGACATACATTAATTTTGAAATAGGAATAAAACTTAACGAACATCAAATAAAAAGGAAAAAAATTGAAAGAAAATAAAACCAAGGTTACTGTAATAATTGAAATTGGTTTTCATCGACTTATCTGTTTTATTGTTTCAGTCTCATGAAAAAAAGGCATAAAGGGATTTGTTAAGTTAAAAAAAAAATCAGATGGTACATTAAAAAAACGAGGAAATAAAAAAAAATTGTAACTCTTAGAATCCCGAAAATGATCCACAATGTACTTTTTAATTTTAACATAGTTTGAATTACCAAATTTTTCATAAGTTAAGCGATTCATTAATTTTACATTTATTATTCGTAAAATAGAGGTTTTTGCCTTCATTTTAATCAGATTAAAAGCAAAATTCATTAAATCATGAAATTCATTTAATGGGTGTTCGGTAAATTGGGATCTGACTGTATCTAACTAAATGTTCTACTAATGACAAATTTTGCATATATTTAATGCATATAAAAAACTACTTTTCATGTTTTTATTTAATGAAATATGAAAACAAGCACAAACTTAAAAGCAAACTAAAATCTCTATAAAATATAACAAATTATTTAATAATATTCTGTCATAAGATTGAAATAGCGTAGATGCAAATAATTCGCTCAGCTATTAGCTCCCTTTAAAATATGACTTTTTCTTTCTTCGTGTTATATATTTAATTGCAAAAGCGAAAGTTGCTTAAGTATAAAGAAATGACAATTAATAGGCATCATAAACATTGTGAAATACAGAAAAAATAAATCTAATATATAAGTTTAAAATTCAGAAAAAAAAACCGATTAAAATATTTATAGATTAGACGGTATATATTAGTTAAAAAGCTTATAAAAAAGCTTAACTTATATATATATTTCAAATATCTCTATCTCTTTAAAGCAACACAAAATGCATAGAACTATTAACTTTCAAAAATTTTTAAGCGAGCTAACTAACCTTTCAATTTACATTTATGTGTGTTATTTTTCCATCGTTATTTTTATTCTAAAAAAATGTTGAAATAAAGTGGAATGTTTCTAAGAAACGATTTATTTTTATTTAGGAGACAGAAATAAATGTATAAGTTAACTAAAATATAGGGATATTTTATACAGTGGAATAAGTTTTAACTTCCTTTTTTTAAATATGCGTTTTTCCAACCACTTAACAATAATAGTGAAACAAAATTTATCTAATTGCTTTTGAAAGTTAAAACATGATACATTGATATTTAAGTACAATATAATTTATTCATGCTTACTAAAATAATAAATGCTGCTCAAAATATAGTTTGAAGCTTATTACAACTTTTGCATAAATTTATCAAATATTTCATGCACATGTTGTTTCGGAGAAACATCGCATTGCATATTCTCAATACCATATGCTGTCAAGCGAAAATTTAATTGTTAAAAGGTAATTTTCACGTTACGGTATCCATTCACAGTATCACTTTCTAACTGTTGAAGCCAGCATATGTTTCTGACTTTCTATGTCCACTGAAGTCAGTTTAATTTATCCAGCTAATAACATTGACCCATGCAACTTGTTTTACAAGTAATCAATGGGACTACTCACAACCAATTTCGAATTTAGCAATTCATTTGTTCAAGCACAGATTCTTCCAATTATACATGCAAAAAAGCAAATGTATTGTTAGCCACTGAATACTTAATACGGTATTAAATTGCCTTATTGAATGTAAAATGGATATAGATACTTGATAATTATTAAAAACATTTGTTCCTTTTCATTTTTTTCATTTAATTTATGTCTTTTATTATTATATGTTTATCTCTTTTAAAAGAGAGTTACATTCGAACATATGCAAAACTATTTTATTACTTATAAAATGAGGAATTATATAGATCTATATTTTTACGTGTATCTATTAATTTTATTAAAATCCTATTTTCTCTTATTAGTTCGTTACTTTAATATTATTCATTTATTTTATATTCAATCCCGATTTTCTGCGATATGATCCATACTAAGGTATCTTGAAATACACTGCGAAGTATTTGGAAAAAAAAGCACACACAGAATAAGATTCATAATTTTTCTTTTTATCAATATGTGCAATATATATATGTATCTACATAATTTTATTAGAATATGTAACACGAAACCATTGCGTTAAAATGAATCACAATTTAAGCTGTGAATTCTTACTTTTATTGTTATGCAAGTAGACATCTTATACTGTGTGACTGCTTACTAAAGATAACACTTTTGTTGTAAAGAAGCTAATCAAAGACACACATTGAGAGCTTAGAAGCCGTAAAAAACATTTTGTTTCCTTCGTGCTATTTGGCACTATTAGACCGCGAGCTTCAGATTTATGAATTCCTTTAGTGCCAGGTGCAATATCGAGGGAAAAAAAATCAGAAATACGTTTTTATTACGTATATATATATATGTATATATATATAAAATCTTAGTGGTTTGAATAGTTGCAAAATAAATATCCAGGTGGCGCCACTATTTTTCCTTCACAAATAGTATTTCCATTTATTTTACGTCATTTCGCGTAGGGAGCTTATTCTGGAAGGTTGAATTTTCGATTTCCAGTAATTATTTTACACGTAAATTTTTTATTTATTTTTTTATTCCTCTCCTTGAAAAATTCATTATTGTTCTCTTTCCTTAGCTTCATTTTGATATATTATCAGGTTTTTCTTCCACGTGCTGTATTAGGCTTAACTTTTCAACTTGGTGTTGTTGTTTTTTCCTATTATGTCGAAAGTTTCTGCTGTACGGGGAAGGTAGGATCCATAAAGCATTGCTAACCCTAATTCGCTGGCCTAATTCAGCGACAGCTTTAGAAATCATAATAGGTCTCCAGTTTAGTCCAAAGACTTTTTTGTATCTACATTTGTTGTGTCTGGTGAATTCCAATTTCTTCCTGCTTTAGCACTTTAGGTTCTAGCACTTCTTCACTTTTATTTTATATTACTATATATATATATATATATATATATATATATACCGTAAAATCCGGGGTATAACGCACACTCTTAACATTATAAATAAGAGCGAAACTTAAGGGTGTGAGTTATACGCCGGGTATAAAAACGCTAGAGTTGTAGTTCTAGAGGAAAACTATTTTATTTCAAAAATCTGAGTAATACCTCGAATTAATGACTTCAAAACATAACAGCAATGTATACTAATATTTCAGATTTCTTCGTAAAATAGGTGATGCGCGCGTATACGAATAGAACTAAAAATAAAAAAAAAATAAGCTTGAAAGTATAGATGAGGTGTTACACGCCGGATTTTACGGTATATAAATAATACGCATAGTGTTTCTCGATGCTTATTACGGTGCATTCCAGCATATTATCGTGATCTATATTAACGTAGAAACTAATTAAATATAATGATGATAAAACATTGTTGTAAATTCAGCCTGTATATTAAGAGTTTTGTTTTAAATATTAGAATAACTGTGTGTAAGTTATCGATATAAATTTATCAAATATATATATATATATATATATATATAGGTATCCGAATACTTGCGACAACTTTTTTTTTTGAAAAAATGAAGCTATGGAAAACTTTTTTTGAATTTTAGATTTATTTAGTATATTTTAAGGAAAAAATCGTAAAATTGAAAACAGAAAAAAAAATTATTATTATTAAAAAGGGGAAAAAACTGGTGAAAATGTACAAAAAATTACATAAGCGGGGCCCGCTCTCTACAAAAATGTTTTAAGCAAATTCTCAATTTTTTTAATTTTAATGTGTTACTTTGTTATTCATATTTGAATTGACCTTCAGAATAATAGATATTTTAATTTTTACAAAAACTAGAGCACTATTTAAGTGGCTATATGAAATTGCTTAAAAAAACAGTGATTATATTCACATAAAGGACTATAAATTTTGAAATAAAACAGTGATTGATAAATTTGAAGGTTAAAACACTTCTACTGTTATACAAAACATTCACAAAAAATTTCAGCAAATTATTTCCAAAGCCATTTGAGCAATCGATGTTCCCGTTTGAGTTTTCCGAAAGAAAAAAAAACGCATTTCGAGTAAAACCCATTTTAATGTTTGACATCTTGTGTAAAGTTATGGCATCTTCTTTTATTAAAAAACTTGTAGTTTTTAATCTAGTGAATGGAAAATAAAAAGCTTGGTATTTTTATTAAGATAATAAGATGGCCTATAAAATAAAATCATAAAAAAAATTTGTCAATTTTTGAAAAAAAATCAGGATTTTAGGGTAGTCGGATATCTTAAATTACTTTGTTAATCGTTTACCAACCATTCCTGTATTATCTTGTGAGATTGATACTTTCAAAAGGTATCTGTATAATAATAATATCAATATTTGTCTAACTTAATGCTTAAATGTTTTCTTTAAAGTTTTATAGGATGATAATTTAAAGAAATTAATTGCTTAAATTCAGCGATTTATTTTAAAACCTGAAACTGTTGCTTGATATGAATTTTTATATGATTTAAAATTATGTAACTTAAATATTACTAATCTGTAATACAATTATAATGATTACAAGTAATATTTATTTTTTTACTACTTAATGTACATATCCTAGTTGAATACTTAATAGTTACATAACTCATATTTTTAAGTTAATAAATTTTCTCGATAGAAACTATTTGACTGATCTTTAAATTGTAGCACATACTTTTTAATAATCTTATTTTATTGTGAATGTAATTTTTTAAAAGTTAATATGGTTTTCTAATGAAGGAAATAAAAATAAAGATTAATTGCTTCACCAGATCTATTATCTACCTAAAATATGATTAATAAACTAATATGCATTTTAACGTTTCTCAATATATATTTATAAATGTATACAGTTTCTAGGAAAAAGTATTTACAAATGGATACATTATTATAACTAGTTGATTGAATAATCCTTAAGCTGTTTTAATTAAATTTTCAGCTCTTTTTTATGCCAATAATGCTCTTTTTTATGCCTTGCGTTCGCATATTCCTTTTGAATACGATGAATACATAATCACATGTGATGTTTCCCAAATAAATGTATTTCTTCATTTACCTCTCTCATTTAGTTCCAGAAATACTTAAATATATAAAACACATTTGAATGCATTTTAGAAAGTACAGTAAATGATTCAAAGAGATAATTTGAATGTTTGTCGTTATCAAAATATTTCTTGTTCTGTATTCGAAATTGTGCACGTATTTAGTTGTTTCACTTAAGGTATCCGACAACGTTGGGAACCGTGATTTTAAAAAAGCGCATACATGGATAATATTCATGATATTCAGTGTCACTTAGATTAGAATACATGTATAAAATTGTTTTAAGGAACATTTTGGTAAAAAAAATTATTTAAATACAATATTTCGGCAAAAAATTAACTTAGAATAATTTTTTTTCCAAATGTTCTTCTTTCGTGAAAAATGCTTTTATTATAATAATATTTTGCCCGTTTATAACCCAGACCTCTGTACACAGGCTCAATTAGAACTTTTGAAATATATAACTTAGAAGTGGAGCAATTTTAAGAAAAAAACGCCAATAATTATTTAAATTGGTCGTAACTCTGAAAATAATGTGATTTTTTCAAAAATTCTTCTTGGGCCTCTGGAGAGAGGTTTGAGCTATATACAGGCAAAATATTATTATAATAGAAGCATTTTTCACCAAAGGAGAACATTTGGAAAAAAAATTATTCTAAGTTAATTTTTTGCCAAAATATTGTATTTAAATAATTTTTTTTGTCAAAATGTGTGTGTCATTAAATAATTTTATATATGCATTCTAATCTAAGTGACACTAAATATCATGACAACTATTCATTTATACGCTTTTTTAAAATCACGGTTCCGAACATAGTCGGATACTTTAATATTGGCCTTTTCGTTACAGATTTATTACAAATATATAAATATAAAAAAACGCATAGTTTAAACAATAAAAAAAAATCTACGAAAAAAAGCATATATAAATGTAGATATTTCTGTAGCATCTAACTCACATACTATAATTTAAAATTGTTTTTTAATGTTTATTATTATTATTACATAAAATAAGAGAGGGAAATGTTTTAATTCATCTCAGTTTTATGTGGCTTTATTGCATTCATTTGCCTTAATTGTTGTTTTTAAATTTCTCTTATATTATATAGCAGGGTTTTTTTTGTTGTCTTTAAAATAATTTCTTTAAAGATATGGTATGATTAAGGAAGCGTTAAAAGAATTTCAGTAGAGGCAGATAACTGTAGACCAATGCGCATGATCCATAGCATCGTGGCCTGTAATGTTTGCAACAAAGGGGACAATATCGAGTACTTAAGTCCCAATTTGAACGAATATTAATCTTTCAAACTAATTAAGATTATATGCGTTAAATGGAATTCAATTATAAAGAATTCACTTGAATATGAAAGACCCCTCCTTCATTCAGTGGTAAGTAGTAGGTTATATCAGCATATAATAAAAGTGCTTATCGCATACTTTTATGTAATTTAAGGTATCCGACTACGTTCGGAACCGTGATTTTGCAGAAGAGCGTAAATGGATAATACTTATGATATTTAGTGTCACTTAGATTAGAATACATGTATACAATTGTTTTAAGGACATTATAACAAAAAAATTATTTAAATACAATATTTTGGCAAAAAATTAACTTAGAATATTCTTTTTTAAAAATGTTCTCCTTTTGTGAAAAATGCTTCTATTATGATAATATATTTCCTGTATTCATCTTAGACCTCTCTACAGAGGCTCAACTAGAATTTTTGAAATGCATATCTCGGAAGTCGGTTTATCCATGTTTTACGAAAACAGAAGGGAGAAATTTTAAGAAAATACGCCGATAATTATTTCAAATGGTTGTAACTCTGAAAATACTGTGAATTTTTCAAAACTCGTAGTTGAGCCTCTGTACAGAGGTCTGAGCTATATACAGGCAAAATATTAATACAATAGAAACATTTTTTACAAAAGGAGAACATTTGGAAAAAAGGTTATTCTAAGTTCATTTTTTGCCAAAATATTGTATTTAAATAATTTTTTTTTCTCATAATGTCCTTAAAATAATTGTATACATGTATTCTAATCTAAATGACACTAAATATCATGAAAATGATCCATTTATGGGCTTTTTTAATATCATGGTTCCGAACGTAGTCGGATACCTTAAGGTATGTGACTACCTTCAGAGCAGTTTTTTTGAAATATATAAATTTTCCCCTAAATAAGCATTTTTTTATTTAAAATGGGACATAAAACTAGAAATTCAAGTACAATTTCCAGAACATTAGAAATCATGTTGGATCTATTGGAAATTTTGAGTGAAAATTTACTGAAAAATTGCATTTGCGGTAAGGCTTGTGTTGAAAATTCTAATTAATATATTTGAATAATATTTATACAGTACATAATTAACATCATTATCTGTGCTTAGAGCTATAAGATTTGTAATAATTTTGAAAGTTTCTGAATTATGTCTTTTTTTATGCAAGAACTAAATCTTTTACAAGAAACTAATGTTATTTTTTCACAAAAAGTGCAATAAAATACATAAATACAAACACAGAGATTATATAATATTCTAGACTTTAGATAAAACTAAATAAAACATTTTCCAAAAATTTCAATTCAATATCTTAAAAAAAAACATATTGTGAATTTTGTTCTTTATTGTTTTTAATTCCCTTATTACTGTTTTTTATTTATTCATTATCGTTAATTTACTCCTGCTCTTTTGTTAATTTTATTTAAAGGTTTTATCAGTTCCTTTATCTTTGTAATCATAAATTTATTTAATACTAGCTGGTATACCCGTTTTTCGAACGGGTGAATTGAAAAATTAAACAATACAGACTGAAAGATAAAGAAATTTTTAATGAGTCAATTTTACGTGAATTGTAAATTAAACAAAACAAAACAAAAAAAAAACTTTTTTCATATCTCAGCTGAACAAATAAACCATGTTCGCTAAATTTTAAGCCTGCAGATATAATAGCTGAAAAAACAATTTTTTTTTATTTGTAACACCCCGTAACTCTCTTGTGGGTCGATTTTTGAAAACACCTACCCGCTCAGCAAAAGTAATACATTGTTACAAATTTTGTGTAATAATCTCTTAAAATAGTGTAAATAATTTGTATCTGGGATGTGTAATAAGTTAATATTACTTTCTGATGCATTTATTTTATGTTAAATAGATGTTGCCCGCGACTTCGTCCAAGTGGAATTTAACAAAAAAGTGTTTATTCAATTCGCAAAATTTACGAAAATTTAATAATTACGTATTCTACGTAATGAAATACATATTATAAGTATTATGCCATTCTTATACTTTGTGAATCTATGCTTCTTTTTGTTTTATTTTTTTCTTTGTTTTTGTTGAGCAAGCATGACCTTTGACACTGTCGATGGGGGTGAGGACTGTAAGATTAGTAGGATCAAAATAGGTCTAAGTAGCAGTAGGGGGAAACGCAAACACAAGCAAAACCGCAAGCAAGAGGGAGGGGGACGCAGGACCTTTGTCACTGTCAATGGAATGAGGAGTGTAAAATCCTTAGGATCAAAGGAAATGTTGCGAGTGGCAGCAACCTAATAAAACAAAAAGTTTGATATTACTGCTAGAGATCATTGAGATAAAAGGCTCACGAAATAAAATAATCCCTATTGAATAAAGATAATCCCTATTTGAATCGGATGTTGCTGACTATTTCATTGGTTTTGATTTTATTCTCTCGGAACCCTAATTTTTTTTCTAAAATTAAAGTAGCCTAACCTAAGTTATTCCTTATAACATTAGTTATCTGCCAGTGAAAGTTCCGTCAAAATTGGTCCAGCCGTTTCAGAGATTAGCCGGAACAAACAGATAAACAGACACACCAACCGACAGACAGACAGACAAAAATTTTAAAAATTTATTTTTTCATATAAGTACCGTATATACTTTTACATGTACTTAGTAAAAAGCTTTTAATTTCAAATTACAAACAGACACTTCCTTTTTATTTATATGTATAGATTTTAGAAGCAGATTCGTTGTATTTTAAGCTAGATTTCAATGAAATTTCTTAGAATTCAACTACGCCATCAGAGGGGTGTAGTTGGTTAGGCACCTAGTATTGTACGCCAAAGCTTGTGGGCTTGATCCAATCCCAAGTCAGAGGATTTCCATGATGCAAAAAACCGACTGCGTCCATGTCCCTAGAGTTTGTGTTTGGCTTGGACTCTCGGAAAAATTAAAATTTTCCTTCCGGAGCTATGATGACCTCCTCTGGGGAGGAAACTAAGCGTCAAAATAGCATTGTGACAATTGATATCCACCTATATGGTGTCACAATAAAAAGTGATACCAGATGATAATTATACAAAGCCATATATCTATGAACAAAATAACTCGACCTCTACAATAATAATTCTAATACTTTAAAGAATGTTTTTTATTAAGAGTACACAAAAGTTAATTTTCTATATTATCGAAAAATTCTATATATTTAAGGATCTCCAGAAGCATTTTGGTAAAATTAAATTTCCCAAGTAAGAATACCAAAATTTAACTATTAAAATTTACTTTATGTGAATATAAGCTTAAAAATAGGAAGCATTAAAACTACACTTTATTACAGTCAGATATATAAACCATCATTGTGCAGTTTTAATGCTTCTTATTCATTCTTATATGCACGGGAATTTAACATCGCTTATAGATTAAAATATTTAAGTAAATTTTTTTACATATTTTTGATAAATTTATATAGTTAAAATATAATTACAAATTTGTGCAAATATAAATACACAAAAGGGAAACAATAAAAAAACATATTCGACACAATTATAGTTTCTCAAAAATAATTATATTTAACAACTAATATTTAGTTCTGGAATTTTTTAAAGCTACTAAAAAGAAACTAAATACTTCAAGTAATGTGATGCACTTTTAGGTAATCATGACTCAATTCAATATAAATTATGGAAAAGAAGGGAAAAAAACAAGAAAGTGGTAATTTCGATGTAAATTGAGTGAAGTAAATAAACTTAAAAAAAAGTTAATAAAAATGTTTATTTACTATTGAAAATCTGTTCACACATGAGTTCAAGCATTGTTTTGTCGGAATCTGCCAGAAGGGAAATTCTAAAAGTAATAGAAGAGACACAATCTAGTGCAACTTTTATAGTTTATACAACTGTTAAATCGCTATGATTTTATACATGAAAAAATGTTATAAATAAGTGATTTTAACGTAAAATATTTGTCTGATCCTCAATGTGTTAAAAGAGAATTATGTAATTTGTTTATATATAAAAGAATATATAAATACGATTTCATAATTAATATAGAATTAAAAAATATATATATACAAACATACTTTACTTGCTATACATAGAATAAAAAAAAATTACAACAACACTTTCCTGTCATGGAAAATTAATTCAGTTATGAATTTATGTGATGAAACTTTCCATTTCTGTAAAAACTATGGTAAATGACATGTAATATTGTGGCATCTAATCCTATAAGAGTTATTACTATTTGGAAATTCTTAACCAATAAACACTCATACAAGATAGGATACGTTCAACTGTACTGTAAAATTATTATAATAATATATATATATATATATCTTACAATTAAATATTTTTTTATATATTTGGGGCTCATTTACAATATCTGTTTGGAATCGTCGAAGCCATATGATATGGGATATGATTTTTTTCATCCATTAAAAGCTGTCTAGTTTGCCGAACTAATAGTATGCACCTTGTTCTACAAACAATTGCTGAGACCATTCAGTTATTGACATAGGAATTAACAATCTTTTCCTCAAACAATGGCTCAATGTAACACAGGCTCTGGAATACAAATTCGTTATTATTCATTGCTTAACATAAAAAAACAGACAATACAAAAATAAAAGAAAATAAAAAAAAACAATCACTTTTTTAAGAAATGTACTCATATTTTTATGAACGCAAAATTGGTTAATTTTTTCCCAAAATATTGTATTTAAATAAAAAAATTTTGTCATAATGTCCTTAAAACAATTTTATGCATGTATTCTAATCTAAGTGACTCTAAATATCATAAATATTATCCATTCATCCTTTTGCAAAATCACGGTTCCGAACGTAGAGTCGGATACCTTAAATTCAGTAAAAAAATCTGTTAAATAGGTAAGTCTAGTTTCCACTTGATTAAATTTCCTTTTAAAATTAATATCACGATCTGGTTTAATGAGAGCCACTATCATTGACCCTCATTTACACCTCATGGACCCCCAAATTATTTTTTTCCTGACGTGGACCCCTTGGAGGTCGTCATATACCCCTGGGGGTCGATAAGACCACTTTGAAAATCACTGATTTATACAAACATGAGAAACCAGACGAAGAAAAAGTCACAGAAGAATTTATTTCCGTAATTGATTCTTCAAACAAGGAATTTTCAGCGAGATGTTCTCAGTTGAAATAATTTTCGGAGACGCTCGAATTTATTATGTACCCTGATGTGATTCTATTTGATAAACTTAACTTGTCCCAATTCT
>BMAV01010489.1:394-43643 GCA_019973955.1 Trichonephila inaurata madagascariensis | reverse complement strand
CATTCAATCAGAAATCTCAAATTTTTGAATATAATTATGTTCAGAATAGAGTTCTAATTAGAAATAAATCCTTATGACCACCTGTCTCACAACCAAGCTCAATAACTTCGAATTTTGTTCTGAAGCGCCATTTTATTTGATAAGCTGATGTATTTGATTGTTAAGTATGGTGAAAATATATGATCACTACAGGCTAATAATTTAACAAGAAAATATAATTGGTGTCAAAACTATTTTTTATTTATTATAAAGTTTTTACCTTCTTGTAAAAAACACATCCATGGCGAGCTAAATTGTTATATCTCTTCTGAATAAAACAAGTTTACGTTCTGAACAATTATTACAAGTACTGATGCTTCTTGAACATTGGTTAATATTTGACAAGAAATATTCTAGGTAATCTAGGTGATACAAATGTAAGCTAAATTGATAACAGTTGTATAATAACTAGTTAACCTACATTCCATTAAATGTGGTTCAGTTTATAAAGTCGCATCTTCTGTAAAAACTAGCAATTTAATTTCTCTGAAATTTTCAGCTTTTCTTTGCTTATGTACACACACTGTATCTGCTGACTTTAAAAATATTTAGATTGTTCCTTTAAGACCTTTCACACACACCTTTTGTTTATTTAAGCATGCACATTGATTTCACAAAAAAACAAAACAAAAAAAAAACAGCATTTTGAGTTTGGATTATCAAATAAGGAAATAATAAGTAATTTAGAATCAAGAAAAAATAACATTATAATGAAAAGAATGTCCACCAAATATACTGAACATTTCTTAAGTGAACATTTAAAGAGATTTTTTAATTAATGGGCAAAAGAAGAAAGCTGATTTAGCGGTAAGCTAAATGAAATACAAACCACTCTAGCATCTAAGAAAGTACAACTTTATTAACTAATCAAATACTCCTTTTTAAAAGAGAAATGCAAATTTTTTCATTACCTTATTAAACTGTCGTCAGAATCTAATGAATCAAAATTAATTAGTGAAGACATTTCAGCTAATGAATGCTTATTAGGATGTTTTCTGAAGAGCTCGAGGCTATGAAATTTATACGACGATGGAATTAATTTTGTATTTAATATCGGAAATTTCTTGAATTCAATGTCTATAATTAGTAGCTTTTTAATTAGGCGAAGCTTCAAAATACAAGTGGCTGAAATAAATATGCAAGGAGAAATTTGCATTAAGTAAATTATCTGTTTGAGATCAACTACATCAAATTATTCAGCGTTTTTTTTTTCCTATTTGATAATACAGTTTACTCTTTATAAAGATGATAAATTATTTTGGTAGATTAACATTATATGTGTTGCATTATAATGTAAATCAACGTAATTTAATTATAAATTGCATTAATATATAGTAATTATAAATTGCTTTAATAAATTGTAACTAAAAATTACATAGATTAGCATCATGAATTTATTAGCACAGAAATTATGTTTATCTCCATTCTTGGCACAATAACTAGCGATTAAAGAAACATTGTCCTTTTTCCTTGGTGATATGAGCCTATTTACTGGTGACGTGGAACCTCACTCCCTAAAACCCCTTTTTTATTTAGTTTGACTCTGATCGAATACACTTCCAGACAAAGTTTTTGTCAGATATAGCAGAATTTACTACACAGATTGCTCTGAAGAAATTCATGGTATCCTTCATTTGGCATTGAAAATATATGCTGATGACAGCATGGGTGACTGTGGTATTTTTAAACGTAGAGTACATATTGAGACATCTAATGATGTATTTGACATACAGATTAGAAATAATAACTGATGTTCTGTTTTTAGGTCGGAACTTATTGAATCTATAAGGGACTGCAATTCATTAGCATTGCTTCTGAACTTGTATTCGGATACATTTGGATTCTAACGGAAGATCGTGCAACTAAACAATATCTTTCTCATTAGATGACTGTTGGATGTCTGAATATTCTGGTTCTTGTAGTTTGGCTTTCTTCTAGACACTCTGTATGCTTTCAGTGAATCACTTCTTATATAGGATTGAATGGCAACGAGATAGTCGGTTGTTTGGCCAAGTCTTCCACTACTGACACCATGTAAGGTAACGCTTGTCTAACTTTTACTGAAATCATTTCTACTAAAACGAGGAAATTAAACGCACTTTGAAGAATAGAGCCTGCTCACACTTAGTATTTTGGAAAAAGACTTCATTGGTCTCAACAGCTGAATATTCCTACGAATCAGGAGATGGCTCTATCACGCTTTTTGAGTGGCTACATCAAGTTTCTTACTTTACAACAGAGCCACACAACCTTTCCAGAGTGTCATTGTTGCAAAGCTGATCAGGACTCGACCAATCACATTCCTAATTGCTTTAATTATACTGTAAACGAAATTTTAAGGAATATTTATTTATTTATTTTTATTTTTGGATTTTTTAAGTGATTTTTAGTGTTTTTTAGTGTTTTTTTATTATTATTATTATTTGGATTTGCGGAGATAGTGTAGCTAAGTTATACCATTGGGTATAAGAAACAACAACATAAATTGGATTTGAAACATTTAAATTAAATTTTTAAAAAATCAAGCAAATACTGAGTTATTTTAAAACGAAAAAAATGTATATATATTTGCTGACATATAATTTTATTTAAAAATAAAACAAATACTTCTTTTATTATAATAATGCGATCAATTTTGAAGCAAAATACTCTATAATAAAATGTGTTCTGATCAATTTTATGTTTTGTGCATTAGATATTTTCTAAAGCTTTCATTAATCCATTAAAAATCTTTTTTAAATTAAAGCTGTTTATTGAAACATTAAGTAGGATTAACTTCATTTAATTTTAAAACACACAGTTTTAGGTAAACTCTTCATTTTCTAAATATTCTAATTTTACACTTATTATAAAATAGAAATGAAGTTAGTCATAATTTTGAAGCTTCATTTTGACTCTCATGATATGGTTAAATGGAAAGAAAAAAGTTTATATAATTGCATTATCTTCCAAAAAATATTTTAATAAATTATATAATCTCAATAAATATATTAGACGATTTAGAAATATGCCTACATTATAATAAGAAATAAATGTGCTTCTTTTCAAGTAATTTCATCCTCTAAAAACTATATTGTTAAAATAATTATTTTTAATCACAGTTTTTGAATTCAAAACATAACTCACACAAATCAATTATTTAATTCTCTTATTTAAAATATAATAAATTTTCTTTCCAGAATAGGAGATAAAATTCTAATAAATGTAAGCTTCTGGGATTTTCTTACCTGAATAATAAGAGACTTCTAAACCACAAACGCATGTTAGAAGTCACGTAGCTTTTTTTATAACTTTATTTTTCATCACAATTCTGACTCATTTTGAGATTTGAACTTTTCTCCTCAGAACGTTTTGCTTTATGATTAAATTAACGTGTTCGGTGAACATAAATTTTTGAAAAAATATTATTGTTATTTAATTATAAGAGATATATATTCTTTTTGTTCCTCAGAAATTGCAATTGTCTTTATTTATTTTTTCTGTTTTTGGACAATATTTCACTCACATATAAGAAATGAACATATATATTACTAATAGTTTCAGTTACGTAAGTATTTTTATGGAACTAGTAATGATTCTCTAAATTTTTAAATATTCACTGCCAAATTCCCAGGTAATCTTTTTTTTTAATTAAGAAACAAATAACCTAAAGCATAATGATGATAGAATTTAACAATTAATGCATTATTTAAAATTATGCATTCCATACATGAATAATTGATGTTAAATACGTGTGAAATTGTTGAGTCAAATGAATTATATCTATGCTTTGAGTTGTTGAGAAATACAATTTATGTTTTTATAGCTCATTCATTAAATTTATGTTACGTGACATGCATATTAAATTGTATATTTCATAAATTTTAATGTATTTTACATTTTCACAAATACGCTTAATTTAATAAGACTTTACTTCAAATGAATCCGAAACATTTTGCTAACATTTTTCTGCTTAGCTTCATTTTGAATTTACTGTTTCATGTAATTTATAGATAAAAAAATTATTTTAATTTAAAACATTTGCTATATAATTTTTTTCCCTTAAACATTTTAAAACCGACATTTTATTTTAAGCAATTAAGAAAAATTGAAAGTAAATTACATTACAAATCGAATACTTTTCTTACTACTCTTGTGAAACAAAAATTAATACTAATTTTGAAATAATATGATTTACAACAAAATCATTTTATAGAATAGACTGCAACGAAACACAAATTTAACTTCCATTCATTTGACACGTGATATAACTATCTGTTTCTTCCTTTGATATGACTCAGACAGCAAAAATTAGGCATGAAATGCTTCAGACACAAAATTGGGAATTTAATTAATGATTGATTATAAAATCACAGGAAATATATGACAAAATATTCGTTAAAATGAACCGAAATCAACGTTGTGATTTTTTTTATATCAAAATGAAACTAAATTTCAGAGTCATCACATATGAAAATTCACAAAAGCAAATTAAATTATAGAATTTAAATTAGTATATAACTTTAAAAAAAGCGTGTGTGCTTATGGCCACACGATGGAAGTGATAACTTCAAATTTTGTAATGTTATTTCAGGGATTAGTTCGGTGAATAAAAAACAAGGGGATATTAGTATTGTCTTATAAAATTATTTATTCATATGTCTGTACTCATAAAGTAATATTTCTGTGCGAAATATACAATCATATTTGTGAATTAATTGTATTCTAAGAAGGAAATAATGGATTTATGGTAGCTGAAATAGGTTATAAATACTAAAGATTCAAAATTATTTAAATATCTAAAAAAAAAAAAATCTGCCAATCGTTAGGCCGTATTTCGTCGTGCTTTCATTTTTATCATTTGACACAATTAAATTGAATTTCGGTTTTAAAAAATCAACTTAAGGTTTGTATTTGTCTTTTGAAAAAAAATCTACTTTAAAATCCCCATATAAAATTATAGGTAATTAATTTTCAGAAGACGATCCGGCTTTGGGAATTTTGGTTGTAATTTAACAATATTTAATTCCATCGAAGAATTAACTTAAGCTGCAAGGTAAGTCTTCATTATATTTTCTCTTATTGTATTTAATTTATTTAATGTAACTTTTTCTTAAGACCCTTATACTTAAAGGGGTTCACCCATGGAATGACCTGTTTTTTAAGCATTCTTAGGGAATATTTTTTGACAAACAGTAAAAAGATAGAAATCATAATTTTTTTTATCATTTATTTATATGTGTTTTAAGAGTATTTATATAAATGTTTTGCAAAAAATATCCAATAGAACATGAGTTATAGCTCTCTGAACACACCCGCCTCGAAAAATAGACATTCACTTCCTCCACAATTCTGGTTGATAGGCTTATGTGAAGTAAAAAAAGAATTAACGGTGTTCTAATCTATAATCTTAAATGCACCAAAAATGAACTACATTCAATTGAAAATATCAAAAATTGGATTTTTGGTAGACTTCTGAAGAAAAGTTTCGAATTACATGGGGTTGCTTTTGTTATGTTTTTGCTATAAAAATAGAAATATTTTGAATTTTGGAATGATCATAGTTCATTTGGTGCGTGTATATGTGCTGAGTCTATCCTATAAATTTGAAGTAATTCGGCCAAACCGTTCTTGAGATATCATGGAAGAATGTTTTAAAAACACAGTTTCTGAGAAAAACGCATTTAAGGTTTCCAAGTCTGATTAAAAAATGAAAATCTTTATTTATCACTCCTCTAACACCTGTTTTCTTATAATGACTTTGAATTTTAAAAAATCACTTGACCACCGTATTTTAGACATGTTAAGCAATCAATTTATGAAAAAAAACTTTTTTTTTTGATTTTTTTGAAACTTTTACATGGGTGAACCCTCTTAATTTTGTTATTTTAAATTTTTAATTGTTTTAATTTTCCTTTTAGACCCAAAATATATTTAAGTAATTATGACATTAATAGATACTTTTGAATGAAATTATTATTCTAAAGGAAGAAGAAAAATTTCATCTGAATCCTTCAAAACCAATGTCAGAATCCGAACTTTTGATTAGTTCTTAAAATTCTGATTTAGTCATTGACTTATCGAGATGCATATAATCATCATTCAGCAAGTATTCTCCTGAGCATGAAACATTGGTTGATGATCACGTGTTGTATACAAATATCACTTCCCCCTCAATTTAACAACAAAAAGATGACTCAAAAAGTCTGACTAGCACAAACAAAGTACAAGATAACAAATGAACGGAAAAAAATGTCTTAGTTTCAGAGAGAGCTACTACAAATACCGAAGGAAATAAAACTATCGTGGTCATTGTCTAGCATTTTACATTTATAGCAATTTGATTGGAAAATATTCCATCGTTTGGCAACATTTTCTCCATCATATAGCAGCATGTTTAAAATTACAATAAATTGATTTTTTTCTTCCTATTAGACTATACGCCGGTTTCCTATTTTGAGCAAATTTTTGAAGAAAAATACATGTATCGGCTTATCTTATACAATATACGGTCGATATTTTTTTCTTTAATTCTAGAGAAAGGCGAATTTCGAAGAAATAGAAATAAGTATTATATCCATTTCAGACACGAAATAAAAGACTGATTTATTAACGAGAGGCATATCACCTATGATATGCTCCTTTGTAGTATCTTTTATTACTTGAATGCTTTGTGGAAATGTAGCAATTGATTGCAGATTAAAATAGTAAAAATCAGTTATCATACTTTAAGTGGAAACGATAATTTTAGAAAATATGATGTAATTGATGATAGTATTGTTACTAATTTTGTATAATGAATGCTTAAAATAGTGTAAATGATTATCTGGATGTTTGACATGTTAATATTATCTTCTTCCGAATGTATTTTATGATAAAAATTGTAATATACATAAACACCGCCATTTCTAACATTATAATGACGATTCAAACGAAACTTGAAAAAATCTTGGCAATAGAGCAAAGTTCACATAATTTTTGGTAAACGCTTTGGTGACTTGGGGATCATGTTGGCGACCATTTCTTACAAGTTGTTAACAATATGGATGCCTCTGGATATTTTTGGAGAAATCAATTAACATCACGATCCATGGCGTAAGCCAATATTTCAAGAAAGTACGCTTGAAGATAGCCACGCAGGTTATAAATAAAAGCCACTTGCTGAAACTGAGGCAGTATTATTTCAACTGTTGAAGACTACAGTTGCTACTAGTAAGTAATTGTTAGAGAATAATCTTTATCATTTCTTATTTGTATTTTCATACACTGATAATTGTGTTTGAGCGCCTTAGATGTTGTGAAAACCTTCTGGGACTTATGTGCGAATTTACAGTTGTATCCTGTATTTTTCAAGATGTTTTTTCGACAATAAATTCTTATCACACTTAAAGAGCTGTTTTACTCTTTAAATTTACAGCATACATCCCCACGAACCTCGATCTGCGTAACAGTATCTTAAGTTCGCCGAATTAGTGATTTTTTAAAATTTAAATATCTACTTTGTTTCTACAAGAACAGGAATAAAAAAAATCTCTAATGAATTCATAATCAAGTAGATATCGAAAATGCTTTTTTAAAATACATAATATCGTTTCTATTCGGAAGTAAACTTTTTTTCTACTTCTTTCTTTAAAGATAATATTTTGAGAGAAATGACTGTAATTAGTTTTTCTTTTTTATTGTTGAAAGAATATATAATAATAATAATAATAATAATATATATATATATAACATATCTTAATTAATTTGAGTTTCTAATTAGCTTTATTCAGATCATATTTCTAATTAGCAAGTTACAATTCAGTATTCCGTCGTTCATGGATTTGAATTGCCTTTTTAAAGTAAAGAGCAAAAAAGAATAAAATAAGACGAATCCACCTTAAAAAATGTTTTAACGATAAAAGGGTATTTACGTGCTACCATAACAATACAAACGTTCAAGATAACTTAAGTTGGCAACACTAATTTCGCATGTGTCGTACGCAGTGAATTGGCAACCATGTGCTTCATTTCATATAATGTCACCTATACTGTTTCGATAACACATAAGTACTGATAAAAGTAATAACAGTCTTTAAAATGTTCAATGACTAACACGAAGAGTTAGTATTCAAAGCAACGGAATTTTTAAAAAAATGGTTATATATTTATTGAGGGAACATGGTTCGATGTACACAAATTTTTTTAATTTAACTAGTTTCAGAATTTTTTGGTTGCCCCTTGTGTGTATGTATTATGTTAAACAGATTTCGGGTTCAAAATTTCATAAAAGGCTAACTATTTAAATTTTTTAATGAAAAACTTAAAATTTTTTTATAAAGTGAAATTAAAATGCTACTAGTACTACAAAAATTGACTTACACGCATGAAATTTTATTTACAAGTACGTCCAACTATTTTTAACAAAATTTGGTATGAGTTTTGGTATAACACGTTTGGTATTTCTACAAACTCCTTTTTATGAATGCTTTTTGAAAAATATTTAAAAAATGTGTTTATTCTAATGTCAATTGATTTTAAAAAATAAGTATTACTCTGATTGAAAAATGTATACCAACTTTTTTTACATGTATTATTAGCAATAGTTAGAAAAAAATATTTAATCAATTGGACCACAATAGGAAAAAAACCCCTTAGGATTTTAAATGAAGTTTAGTTTTAGTAGTAACTAGTTTTTTTTTTCTTTCTGAGATAAGTCAATTTAATGTTTTAATTTGCCGCTGGGATGTGAATAAAAACAAACTTAAAAGCTATTATAACTCTTCGTTTTTTAAACATAGAGCTCTCAAATTTTGAGACATTATAGAAAAGTATATGAAGGATAATTTAGGCTAAAAAGTTTAGTTTTGACTTTTTTGACCGATGTTTGTCAATCGAATTGTACTGCGGATATCGTACAAGAAAAAATAATTGTTTTCTTTATGTGTAAAAATATACTGAATTATAAAAAATGTTTAAACAGATGTTTAAATAAAATATTAGGAAATATAATAATAAATAATATAATACTAGAATGATAACGCACATGCTAAAGATATCTTTATATCTTCGGAGTATATATTTTCTTAATTGAAAAGTTTGTCTTATTGTTTGCAGAATAGGTGTCAACAGTATGGGGAGAGTGGGGGTTTTAAGGTTCATGAATCATATTCTTAATGCACTTATTAATATGCTACTCTGAAAATGTACTGTTTATTATATTTAAAATAAGATCATATTTTGGTGATTTTTTTTTATAATTCATGATTGATTAAATAATTTTAAAAAAACCACAAAAAGGAAAAAAAAACACTTTTTAGTTGATTTTGAAAGAGAAAGTGTCTTTTTTTCTTTTTAAGAAAAACCTTATTATTTTTTTTTTTTTTTGTAAAAATATATTATTTTCACATGGTGTGTAATAAATTAAGAGTCAATGTGTGTGTGAAAATATTTACGTTACACTATGTGTTGAGACACAAAATACACGTCAAACTCTACGATGATGCAAGGTATCAAGAAAACTTTTACATTCAACTTTTATATATGTGTGTGTGTGTTACACTGTTCACATTAAACTTATTAAATTTTATTGTTAAATATATTTCCTTTCAATAAAATGTATTACATCTAATTTTTAAAATATTCTAGCAATTGTATTTAGTAAACGAATAAGTAGTATATTTGTTAATTATCTATTTTAACCTATATATATGATAAAATAAACATGGAATGCATCTATAATTCAATTATTAATAATAATGTAAACTGTGCTACATTTTCGTATTCTTGCTAATCACATTCATTGATGTTTTATTCAAGTAAACATGATTTCAATCTGCTTTGTTGAAATATTAAATTAAAATTTGAAACAAAAAATCTCTCGTTTTAATATAAAGTACCTGAAAAGTAGAACAATGCTCTTTTTTTCCCTTGATGCTTCTGGCAATGATAAAGAAAACCATGGCATAATTTATGTAGTATTATACTCTAGCGTGAAGTATGAAAGCATATCTGTTATATATGTTCCTCTCTCTCGTACTTTGTTTTATCAACCAATAAAAGCAACACTTTCTCTTGTACTGAAAGTAATACAAATATATATTTATTACTCGAAACTGTAGAAATCGCCTTGTTTCTTTCACCCTGTTTGACACTCATGGCTTGCGAGTGTTAGACATACGGGTCCTTCGGTAGAACTACAGTCTATTTCTAATGATAAAAAGCAGGTGTCCCTCTTTTATTGTGTATCTAACGTCCGCTTTCCAATGTATATTACACTGCCGTACGTTTTTATGTATTATATATCTTTATATATGATGTAAGAAAATAAACTAGACAAAGTTATTGCTTGTTTTACATTCTCCATTGATGTATTGAATTTTTTAGCTAACCATATTATCGGTGTAATTGTTAATGATTTTCTATAAAACATTTATGTAAATAATGTTTTTTTTAATTATTAGTATCATATTAACTTCGATATGTATTAAATAAGAAACAAATATTATGTATAAGAAATATTATATATAGCAAACAAAAGCTCCTGCTCCTGCAGAAATAAATTTTACTTTAATGTAGTTCCAGACTTATATTTCATATTATACTAATAATGCCCATAGAGAATGTAGTTAGTCAAAAGACATTTTTCAGGAAGTAAATAATAAAGACATTGCTTTTAAATTTTATCTATGCAGATTTCTTTTTCCATGTATCATTTTATTCAATTTAATAAACCATTATTATTTACGAAAGAAAAATAAAATTAAACGAGTTCATATTACGATTATTAAAATTTTGCTGTGACATAGACATACATTGTATTAAATAATGTTTTTGGAATATTCATGTCTGTAGCTTGTTTTAATGATACGTTTTCTAAAATAAAAATCTCTACTTGAGATTTTTAAAGTAAACATGCAAGCAAGTTCTGGATATGTAAGGAAATTGATTTTTCTAAGTACAAATTTTCTCATTAGTAAGAAAAAAATATACCAAGACATCATTTTTTTATAAATATTTTATATTATTAACTATAAACTTATGGGATAATTTCAATATGGATAGAAAAAACACATTATTTCTCTATAAATAAATTAAATTTTTTACAGTGGAACATATTTAAACACTAAAGTCTTTTTTAATGTTTAATGTATTAAATAGTTGTAAAATTTTTTTCTTCAGAAGTTAGAAGTTTTTTAGGCTGGAATTCGTTATGACGCTTACTAATTAGTAAAAACGCAACATATCTAAGAGCATGTATAATTTACCGTTCTTACTGGTAATAATAGATTTTCACCACAGTTGTTAGGATGCAATTGCGTTTCTCAATGTTACTTAAAAAATTACTACTATCACAGGGGTGGCGAACCTTTATGGACCAACATGCCATTTTTTTCTTAAGAAATGCTTAATCAGGTATAGACGTGCCGTCAAAAAATTTTGATGTGTGATTATTGGGAAAGTAATAAAACCAAATACTAACAACTCAAAACTCTTTATTTACTACGAAAAAATGCATTTTGCACTGTGCAGTAGTAATTGTTTTAACTATACGTGTAATTCAAATTGTAAAGTAACATTAGTGT
The DNA here is from genome assembly GCA_019973955.1 of Trichonephila inaurata madagascariensis. Taxonomy (NCBI): domain Eukaryota; kingdom Metazoa; phylum Arthropoda; class Arachnida; order Araneae; family Nephilidae; genus Trichonephila; species Trichonephila inaurata. Next base: position 32,061 of record BMAV01010489.1, on the reverse strand, counting down.
GACTTCTCTTGTTGCAGATTAGATGACAAAGAACTTATATTAGGACTGCAAGATGTTACTTTTAGTAGAATGCATGCTGGATTGGAGTCATCTGCCAAACGGTTTCCATCTCGGAAAGTAATGACTCGTAGGCATAGGTAGATGAAAATATGGTTAAAATAGCATGAACTAGCTTCTTCGAACAGTTAAATGTGTATCTGGAATCCGTTTTAAAGACTATGTTCTACTTACAATTGCTCTAGAACTTAAAACACACACCTCTTTGTCACGTTTTTACTAATCATGCCATGTTTCTCGGTCCACAAAGTTTGAAACTCTCTGTTATACTTACTATCTTGCACATTGTTTTTTTGCTGAACTAGCCATGTTAAATAACAGTTAAAATCGTAAATATAACACAAATAAACTTTAAAGTATAGTCGTGACCATGAAATTTACCATGCTATGCGTAGTCAAACTTTGCATCATTAGCAACTGTAGTCCACGACGTAACTAAGGCAAAACAACAACAAACGAGTCTGCTTCCTGCCGCACCGCGACCAATCACTCGCTTTTAATTGTAATATTTCATAGTGAACTGTGTTATTTTGAACTAAAATGCCAACCATTTTGATAGGTGGAGTGCTCAAAATATTGTGTCGCGTGCCATTGGTTCGCCATCCCTGTACTATCATGTATTGAATTTCGAGATTACAGATCTTGACAAAAAAACATTGCTGAAAAAGTATTAGCTCTATTTACTATTTCTGATGGAAGATTCGATTCCCAGTTGAGATTGTATCTGTTTAAAGTGCAAAGAAAAAGTATTATTAAATTTGAAACATGTGGAAATAAAAGTTATGGCGAGTTTTTGTTTCCCTTAGCGATTTTTCTCATGTCGATGCCCATATGGCGTGTCTTTACTTGTGAATAATCAAAATCTTACATTTTTAGTGAATACTTATTATTGCTTAGGATAAAGAGAAAAATAGATTTAAAAAATACTAAATCTTCAGTATCATAACAATAACCTTAAAATCCAATAAGCATCAAACCTGATAAAAGCAGTAAACATTATATTTTATATTAATATAAATAAAAATACATTTGGAAAAGTTATAAAGCAAACCAGATATTGATTTACCGTACTTGGACAAAAAGTTTTATACTTCTAATAATACCAGTCTTTTGAGTCACTTCAGTTACATAAAAGAAAGTAATAGAATTTTGAGGAGCGATGAAAGAGGAACTTCTCAAACAATAATTATATTTAAGGGAAAAAATGTTTTACTGCTACTGTTTTACAATGCTACTAAAGATTGTAAAGTGTGTCATTACCAAAAAATGCGGTCAAACTTATCTTGATTCAAGTGCTGAGCTTTCGAAAATAACAGGAAAAACGTAATGCAAAGAAAACGAAACAAATGAATTCATTGCTAAAGATACATGTTTTTTTCATCAAACCAGTAATTTTCATCTAAAATCATACGAGAATTCCTAAAATATTGTCGAAATTAGGTTATAAATAACAACAAAACATTTTTTTTCTCTGATAAATTGACAATTTTGTGGAATAACATAATATTTTAACAAAATATCTTAAAACTGAACAGGATTTTATTTTTCATGTTTTATTTTCTTCTTTAAGAAAATTATAGTAATTCTAAACTTGTGTGATTTTTGCATAAAAATAAATAGTTAAAGTTTGATTATAAATATTTTTATTAACTATTTATTACGAGAAAAATGCTACTCGATATTCAATGGTAATTTAATGAATAGACGACTCTAACAATATCTCAATAGCATAATTGTAACAAAATGAAATAAATAAGCATAGCAGATTAAGTTCTTATGTGGATAATTTAAACATGTACAGAGTTATTTTAGGTAACTTAAAAATTTCCAAATTATTTAATACATAAAGAGAGCATTGCTTATCTAAGTTCATCAATAATTGTTGTTATAATGCATGAAAAGATTTCATTAATTTTGTTGATCATTGTTCTTATAAAATGAAATATATTAGAATTACAGTTGTCCAGAATCCAATTTTGTATCCATATGATATAAAATTAGTATAAGTTCTAATATAATATATATTAAAGTATTTATATATGTAATATTCCTTACACCTTAACTATCCAATCCAAATATCCTTTAATCCTGCTCGTGTCAGGTTGGTTACCATTTATAGCAATTTAATTATAATACATTCAAAGAATTATAATAATATATAGAAGTTATTAATAGTGCTATCATTAAATTTTTTATATACACTATATATATATTGCTTGCTACTTTCTTGCCCGTGATTGAACATTAAGTTACGATTCACCAAATAAAAGTTAAGTTCAGAAAATTTTTAATTTTATCTCAACATGTAATTGGAGGAATAATATCGTACATTTATCATTATGACGTTAGAAGCAGAATAGGGGTAAAATACCTCGAAAATTTGTAATACGCATACTGCTATAAATAAGAGTATATACAAGTATGCGCCAAAATTTTATAAGTCCACATTTTATTTTGGACCTGGAAATTGGTTTAGGTAAGCGTCTAACCAGTGTTCTCAAAAATAATTACACATGATGAAGAGAACAGTTTGGTAAATATCTTTCTTTTTCCTTTTTTCCCTTTTTCATACTTATTTTTTCTTCCAGAAATATGCTTATCCTTAGAAGTGTGCATAACTATTGATCCTATTAAAGACATCACCCTGTTTAGAGTAGGTGGAGAATATAGAATATATAATAGGACTATAAAAATAGCTTGAATTATTATCTCAAAGTCTTTTGCAACAGTGGATCTAAAAAGCACTCTTGATTAAAGAAATCAAAATCATTTTACGGAGACAGAATGATTTTGCTTCGAACTCAATGCAAGATATGTCTGCTGTACAATTTTTGCATGGAATTCCTCAGAATAATAATTCGTGATGAGTTCAATGCTGGCTTAAAACAGATTTCAGTCTTATAAGGAAGAAATTATCGAAAAAACCCCATTTTACTAAACAAACCAAATAGGCTTCTTTTTCTTTGGTGTTTGTTCTAAATCACATGTCTTGAGATGATGAATGGAAAACTAATTTTTTTCGTATGAAGAAAAAGGTTAATATGAATGGATTTTATTGGATAAGTATTTATTGGTGATATATATATATATATACATTCAAAAGACTATGCACATCTTTTATCTCGGACTGTTCATGATATGTGCTACTTTCTAACACAATAGCCAATCATCTTTCTATTATGATAAACCTTCGAATGAACTTCATTCATTATTCAAGTATGCTTGGCAAGAAATCACTGCCTATGCCTCAAGCTATCGGTGATCAGCATTAAATGTTTGTTCTAGACGATTCGTCTGTGCAACGCTCTATCTAGACAGTTGCATGGTTAAAATTGAATGAACTATCTATACTAGATTTTCCAATCAGTAGTCAGGTTCTAAATCCCCTGCGTAATTTATGAGAATATGCGGTTGAACCAATTATGGTAACAATCAACAGTATTTGTGTTTCTTAACCGAAAACATCATTTATAAATTAATAGAATAATAACTTATTTCACAAACGGATTTTCTGAATGGCATTTTGAATATTTTTATATTTATGAATAATGGTGTTTAAGCATGGAAACATTGAAGACATTTTATTCTTATATGTCATTCATTTATGTAGCATATATTTTTTTCTATGCTGCATCTTTCATTTGTATACTGAAACTGTTCTACTTTATAATACTTTGTATGCAGTTATTAAATTTATTATTTTAAGAATGTCTACCGTTACTTTTGTTTTACATAATCAAAAAAAATTGTGCTCTAAAAATTTGAAAATGTTAATATAAAATATTTCCTTTCTTTTTTAAATATTTTATTGAAGACTTAAAATTTCTCTGTGTTTATTTTTCTTTTGACATATTTCCACACTAAAGTTTCCCGATGGTCATTTACAAAATATAGTTACATTTTTTTTCCTAGTATACTAATGTTGTGTGGAATTGTAAACTATTTATTTCATTTTTTGTTATTATAAGTATTTTATTGTAATTTTAAAAATTCACCAAAAAATATGAAAATTGCATTTTTATGGTAAAAATGACACTATCTTACCAAAATTCAGTTATCTAGTACAATCATGAAACTTTTGCATGTTCATTGCATTCCATTAATTAATATAAAAAAGCAAATATTTGTAAAAAAAAACAAACTTATTAATGTCACAAAAATTTAAATCCTGAAAATAATCGTTAACATAATTTATGTTGCATGCAGCGCCCTATTCGTTTCATTTTTTTTATTTCGCAGAGGTGTAATTATTCTGCATTTATTTACTTATTTGCATACATGGATTTCTAGTTATTTATTCTAAGCTTCCCGTAAAGTAGAAGCATAATTGGTAAGCTAGGTATCTCTCTGAAAGGCATCTTACTGAAAGAATGGTGTGTAAACATGAACATTCTGTCTTGTCTGAAATAGAAATTACTAAAATAACATCTCGTGACTGCTCTGTGGAAAACATTTTATTCTAAGATATGCTTTTATCCGAGAGGTGCGATTAAATTGAGTGCAATATATCATGCGTGTACAGTAATTTAGTTAAAATGTATTAATTAATTGTGCAACATTCCCAAGACTTAAGTTTTTTTTTTTGTTTATTTAAGCATTCTTTGGAAGGACAAATACATATTTTACCTAACAAAAGAAAATGCATGTAACAAAATTGTACTAATAATATTCCTTTTTAAATCGCGTAAGGGGAGAATACTTTTTTTTTGAGAATTTATTCATATTTCCGAGATGTTTTCAGAATAATTTTGGAAATTAGCTTAACACTAGAAAGAATGAAATTTAGTATATACCTATATTGCTCAAAAGCAGTCAGAATGATTGCATTGTGAAAGAATATTTATTGTGTAGATAAATTTGTTTAAAATTAATTTTTAATGTTTTTTTATATTATTTACAGTCATATAACAAGTTATTAGTAAATATTAACAATAAAAAAAATGTGCTTCAATTGGGAAAAAAATTTATTCTAAAAAAGTCTAAGAAATGGTGTCAATATATACGTAATTGTTTTTCTAGTTGGTATTAAAAAGCAGTCAAAATGACTTTCCTGGGCAATCTAGTGTTAAGAATATATGTGATGATATTTAAAAACATAAATAAATAACATCTGAATGTTTAAGGTATCCGACTGCGTTCGGAACCATGATTTTGAAAAAGATTATAAATGGATAATATTTATGATATTTAGTGTCATTTATATTAGAAAATGTATATAAAATTGTTTTAAGAATATTATTGCAATAAAAAAATTATTTAAGTACAATATTTTGATAAAAAATGGACATTTAATGATCAATTTTCAAAATATTCTTTTTTTGTGAAAAATGCTTCTATTATAATAATATTTTGCCTGTTTATAGTTTAGACCTCTCTACAGAGACTTAACTAGAATTTTTGAAATAAATAACTTAGAAGAGAGTTTATCCATATTTTACGACAACAGAGGAAAGCAATTTTAAGAAGAAAAAAAAACGTCAATAATTATTTCAATTGGTGGTAACTCTGAAAATAATGTGAATTTTTAAAAAATCCTAGTTCAGACTGTATGGAGAAGTCTTTGCTTTCTATAAGCAAAATATTATTATTTTAAAAGCATTTCTTATAAAAGGAGAACATTTTGAAAAAAGAATATTCTAAGTTAATTTTTTACATAATTATTGTATTTAAATAAAAACTTTTTGTCAAAATGTCCTTAAAACAATTTTATATATGTATTCTAATCTTTGTGACACTAAATATCATGAAAATTACCATTTATGCGTTTTTTTAAAATCCCGGTTCTGAACGTAGTCGGATACCTTAGATAGTATATTAGACTAGATATCGTAATTTATTCTCAAATTTCTCAGTTTTATTTAAAAAGGAAGAATATCGTTTTACGAATCAATTTATTAATATAATATGTAACTTCGCAAATTTAAAAAAAACAATAGAACATATAAACACTTTTAAAGTATATAAAATAATATCGTAACTGGAACATACCAGAATTTTTATAATAGAAAATCTGAATGGATAGCTAAGAAAATAAGAACTAATACACATAAATATATTTTCTTTTAAGAAGGATTGATTTTTCTTGAAATTATTTAATTATCACAGCAAAACATGATGCAGTAAGACGGTATAAGTACACTGAATAACCATAAATGTCTATTATAAAATATGTATTTAAATGTATTCTATTAAAATACAACAATTATGTTAAATAATAACAATTATTATTCAGAATCATTAGAATATCATGAAATGTATTCGAATATATGGGAAATACTCTTATGCCAGCATTTATAGAAACTAATGTGGATACAATAAAACATCTGCAGTTATGTTTTACTGATAAAAAAAATATTTATTTAAGCGAATCGTTGCATAAATTATATTACTAGAAACTATAAAAATATATAATTGCTGCTTTTACATGAACTGAATTAATGTAGTGTATAAAAGATTCGTTATCACGATTCTTTACAAGGCAAAATAAATAAGATGTAGTTTGTTCAATTCAAACTAAAAAAAAAAAATCTTTGCAAATGTTTCTTCGTAGTTAACTATAAGAATTATTGTTATTTTATTCCATTTACACAAACTAATACTAATTTAGAACTTGACTAAAGTACAAATTAAGACTTACAGTGATTCTTATCACATTACACATTAACAAATTATGTAAATTAAATTAAAGCCTTTCCCACACTATCCAGTTGAATAGTTGTTTTTGCAAGAGTGTGTTTTCGATTAACTATCTTTTTTTATAGTCTTATTTGCCGTTCTACAAGCACTCAATTATATTGATACTAAAATCCCTTTGGAGTACAATTATGTTTCAGTATATGTTTCTAATTTAATGGTGAATGTTATATATTTTACTAATGAATTTTTTCATTATTATATTATGTTACTATCTATTTACGTTTTTACCGTTGGTTTTAAAAAAATTCAATGAAGTATATAATGATTTTCTACTTTTTTGTTTTTCTAATTACTATTTCGAAATAATTCAGCAATGATCTATTGAATATTTAAGTTAATTTTGAACATTAATATTTTCACTTAATTTTATTGCTGGGAATTAAATTACAGTAAATTGAAGGTGGTCAGAAAAAACACTCAAACTGTATGAAAGTTATATCATACTAGAATAAGCAAAACATTAGATTTCTGAAGCAATTAAACAACTATGTTAGCAGTAATGCCTTCTGAGTGAAAGTGTGAATGAACTATAAAATGCGAATTTCAGGCTTCCCATTAGAAAATCGCATTAGAAAGTTGTTTTTGGAAAGTTTGGGTTATTCCTGGGTTAGGAAAGAACTCTTAAATATACAAGTGTGAATATTTGACTTTGGTTAGTACATGTACTTCCTAAACTTGAAATTGTTTACTAGGTTCAATAATATTGTATCTCAAATCTCTCAAGATACCATTACTGTTAAATTAATAGATAAAAAAAACGGTAGGATGTCATAGGCTTCAAGTAACAAAAGACCGAAGGGAGATGCGTGTTTTTCTCGTGGCTTCGTGGTGTCTTCATAAAACGTCCCGTTCTCTGAAATAGGAGTTTGGTATATTTATCAAAACGAAAAGTATCTGCCTGGAAAGTGCAGTGGCATCAGCAGCACCAAACACTTTCAACACAGAGCCTATAGCTTTTACAGCTACTTTGCATGCAGAGATAGCTACTTAAGATGCAGCAGAATCACCTACAGGATGATAAAATGATGATCATGCAATGTGAATTATCTTATAAGATGGATCCTGGTTCTTTTTAAGGTGTCTCAGAGGTGTTAACTTTCTCTAGAGGGCTGAAAATATAAACAATATTCAAATACATATAACTCTTTGAAATTAAAATTAAATAAGTCGAATCTTTTACACATTATTTATAAAGGATGGGGCTTCAGAAAAGTATAACAGTTTTAAAATATAATCATAATTTTAAAAATTATAAACATATGAAAATAAGAAATATTAATTAAATTTTACGTTGCTCATAATATTTTCTAAAATAGTAGCTTTAATTACTAGCAATAAAATGATTTCTAAAGTCAAATGTATCCTTATTACACTGTAGTAATTTTATATTAGTAGAATAATAAATTATATTTCTTTAAAAAATAAAATATTAAATTTTCAAAAATTTCCATATTTTTCAAATTTTTTAAAAAAAATTCAGTATTTTTCAAATTTTTTTTAAAAGTTTCAATATTTTTCAAATTTTTAAAAAAAAATTTCAATATTTTTCAAATTTTTTAAAAAAAATTTCAATATTTTTCAAATTTTTTTAAAAAAAATTCAATATTTTTCAAATATTTTGATATACAAAAGATATATTATTCTTAAATGATGCAGGGTTTACAGAGTATGATGCATTTTATAATTCTATAAATTTTATACATCAGAGGCTACTATTTTAGAAAATATTGTGCACAACGCAAAAATTATTTAATATTTATTACATATTTTCATATGCTTATAATTTTTAAACTTATGATTTTATTTTAAACATTTTGTATTTTTTTGAATCCATAATTCTTTGTAAATAATGTGTAAAATATTCGAATTATTTAATTTAAATTCAAAAGAATTATGTCTGTTTGAAAATTGTTTATACTTTCACCCCACCATAAACAGTTAACGCCCCTGAGACGCCGTAAAGCATCATGAGGGTCGTTCAGTCTATGGAGGCAAAATCCAGAATAATTTTCACTTTACATTTACTACTTCTAAGCGAAATCAAAAATATAGAACAGAGAATAATATGATGTTGTTATGTATCCATGTTGGCTATTTCTTATTCATACTGCTGTCACATTAAGAAAATTATATTACGCTTTCAAAGTTTTTAGATCTGTGGTTGTGTCCTATCTATAAGACTTCCATGACACTACTTCTCAAAGAAAGAAGGAAAGAAAACATTACACTACATGTTACCTGTATTGGTTCTGGCAGCCTTCAATACAAGTAGATTCTGTACTACACTCAAGGCCAAAAAAATTAGCGCACCAAGAAATAACTGCGGGATCGTAAAGAAACTTAGCATAAAGTTACATGTCGGGGATAGATGAAAATGATTAGAAATACAGCGTGATTGCGAATTACGTATAGCAGGTAGAGGGCATTTAACCTCGTTCTCCATGGAGTGTAACATAGGTAACCAAAGCTTGTTTGAGTATGCTGAATCGTTTAAAAAGAAAGAGCTGACGTAGACATGTCATTGCGCCATTTTTGAAGACAATACGAGAAGCTTTGAAATTTGAGAGGGGGAGAATCAGCGCAATGATGGAAGCTGGTTGGTCAGCTGGGCAAGTAGCTCGTAAATTAGGTATTGTGAGGAGGTGTTGGGACCAGTGGATCCGAGAGATATCATTTACACGAAGACTAGGCTCAGGAAACGCTAGACAGACCAGTCGTCGAGAAGAACACTACATCGTAAGAAATGCACGCGTACAGCCAACTGTTTCATCGGCCGCCATCCAGGCACATGTAGCACCTTTACTAGGGGCCCCTGTGTCTTCTCGAACCATGCAAAGGTGCCTGACACAAGGATATTTAGAATCGTGGTGCCCATTACGTGTGCTGCTCTTGATGCCCACCTATCGACTCCTCCGTTTCGAGTGGTGCCGCACACAAGGAAACTGGACTGCAGCGGAATGAAACCAGATCGTCTTTGGCGACGAATCCAGATTGAATCACAGCAGTTATGACAATCATGTTCGTGTGTGGAGACCCCGTGGTGAACGCCGCGATCCTGCCTTTTCTTTACAGCGACACACCACTCCCACAGCTGGTGTGATGGTATGGGGTGTCATTGCCTACAATACACGGTCACCCCTAATATGAATATGCCATGGTCACCCCTATGGCACCATGACAGCCCAACAGTATGTCCATGACATCCTACAACCACATGTGTTGCTACTCATGCAACGGCTCCCAGGAGCCATTTTTCAACAAGACAATGCTCGGCCTCATACGGCAAGGATGTCACAAGACTGCCTCCACACTGTTGCTACCCTTCATTGGCCTGTCAGATCCCCAGATTTGTCTCCAGTCTAGCATATCTGGGATCATTTTGGAAGGTGAGTTGAGCATTTCACGAGTTTGAATAAACTATAGGCAAGGATACTGCAAATATGGAACGAAATATCTCAAGACATCATACATAACTTGTATTCCTCAATCCCGATCGTATCACATCGTGCATTCGCACCAGAGGGGGTTCAACAGGGCATTAAATCCTCCGTTCTTTTGCATTTTTCTCTAAAATGAATGGTAATTTTTCTTTGAATTCTAATCATTTACTTGTATCAAAGTAGTCATTACGTATGTAAAATTTCTTTTCATTTTGACAACTCCTTCTTTTGCGCTAAGTTTTTTGTCCATGAGTGTATTTCCAGACAAGTTAAGGTTCACAGTGGAGAACGATTCAAGGTTTCTGCCAATCTGGATCGAACTGCGCACCACAGCTACTTTAAATCCAACAATATTGAAAAACGCAGTTACAGAAGTAGTGGAATCATGGTTTAGGTAAATATCTGTTCCGGGGGTCGTACTGACCCGCAGGTGTTGCGCCGACGATTTCTGATTAGTAAGAGATATTGGGGAGAAATTCCGGATCTCTCTATATCGGCCATTATGCCCCTGTTATTTATAATGAATTCATTCTAAAGGATGATATTGGATGATCTCACTAAGCAGTGTTTGTAAATGTTTATCTTGGAAATAACAATTTGTTGCAAAAAAATGACCAGCTCGATTGTTGGACTTTACTTTGATAGAGCATATTTGCGCTAGACACGTTGTTGCTTCAACTCCTTTATCATGTTAGTTACATGAGAGCTGAATTTCCATTCATTCGTTAGGAACATTGTTCTCTATTGAAATGAAACTGAGGCATATGTTGTCTGATTTTTGATAATCGCTCTCTTTTTTGCTCTGTGGTGAAACAGACACAAGGTATAACACTGGATTTATGTTTTTATCTTTTATTTACACATTTTTAATTCTGAATTCAAACACATATATATTATGTTTTAAAACATTTAGTTTAATGCGTAATTGTTCATAAGTTCTTGTCCACTATTGCATTCTTAATATTAAGTATCTTATATTAAGAAAAATAGATAAAATGATAAATAACATGAAAAACAAAATCAAGGAAAATAATTTTGAAAAAAAAAATGAAGTTAATCTAAAATATTTTCATGAATTAAACATGTTTAATACAATTCATTCAAATTTTAGGTTGGTACATATCTTTGGCAGCGTTTATTGAAAATAATGCACTTGTTTTCTGTCAGAGTAAGTTATATGCTACTCATGATTTAACTGTATTTTTTTTAAATATAAAATTATATTTTCAGATATGACCTAGAAAATAAGAAACAAATAATTTGTCAAATAATTTCGGTATAATGGGTTCATTTAATGAGAGCACATTTATTGTATAATCCATTGTAAGATTTTAAGATAGTCAAATATAAAGATGTGACGATTTCATCTATGTTTCATCTCACAATTATATAAAACTTTATCTATAAAAAAAGAGGAAGTTGCAGTATTCTCTCCAATGAAGAGGCAAAGCTCTAAGAAAGTCACGAAAAGATATTTCCTCTTGAGAATGCACATGCAAGATTGATTCAAGAACTCGCAGTATCTCATGGGTAAGAGATAATTTCATCAGTACGCTTGCTTGTTTAGGTGAAATAACTTGCTGAGAATATCAGAATGTTTGTTTTGTTAAATTGCTAGGAGCCTTACTCAGCGTTTTTTTGCTATCCCAATATCTTTAATTGGAAATTATATAACGATAAAAATAATATAATACATATATATTTGGTACTATAAAAACTGATTCGAACGTTTTAACCATATCTCTAATCAACTAAAGACTAATGTTTTTGCATTCGAGTTGCAACGCAATAAATTTACAGTTTTTGTTAAAAAAAAATGGATTTTTCACATTTATACTATGAAACACATAATGAATGTTCTTCTTAAAACGAAATTTATTCTTACCAAATTTCTAAACGTTAAGTTTAATGTTGGAAGAAAGAATCTAGAATGACCATATCTTTATATGTTAAATTAATTTCACAATGTTTTTTGGTTTTTTTGCTTGCGTTTCTATTTCAAAAGTAACAACGCGTTCACCCTACATTCATAAAAGTTAAATAAGTGTCTGGGATAGTCAGAATCTGAAGAATGAAAGAAAAACAAAGCTTAACAGTACACTGTATACATTATCCCGTTCAGGACTATGATCACATATATGTGATCACGCATTTCTCCCTCCACGGTATAATATATGTGATTGAGCTTTCCCTGCTCGTAGGCCCATGATCACACTGGTGCGATCAGAGTTAGGAACGTTTTTATATTCATTTTTACAAGCACTAGATGGTGGTAAAAAAAATGTTTTTTTTGTTGTTTCGAATAATGTTTCATAAAAATTCGAACTTCAATATATGCTTTCGGCTCTGTGTGTTTTTTTTAATTAGATCCGAGATATTTATGAATATAAACAACTGTACATGTTTAGATTTTTAGAGAGAATCGGACATTTAAAGGTTTGTGATCTATTGCTATATGGATTTCTGTTTATATTTTAAATACCTTAAAATCCGTCGTATAACGCGCACTTTTAACCCAAAAAATAAGATCGAAACTTGAGGGTGCGCGTTATACGCCGGGTAGAAAAACGATAATTTTAAAAATAACAAAAGAGATGAGCATAAAAAAAATTAAGACTTTTACATAGATCGAAATGCTGTTTATTTAAAAGTAATGACTTGCCTTATGAGCTAAAAGAGTTGTAGTTCTAAAAGTATACTATTTTTTTAAGTCTTGTGGGTAGTACCCCGAATAAATGACTGCAAAACATAAAAGCAATGTATACTAAAATTTCAAATTTCTTCGTAAAAAAAGGGGTGTGCGTTATACGGCGAATATACCTAAAAATTAAAAAAATCAGCTTGAAAGTATAGATGCGCGTTATACACCGGTGCGCGTTATACGCCGGATTTTATGGTAAGTTTTTTTAAATATTTTTTATGTCCGTATACAAATGTATGGAATTTTTGTCAATTTTTTTGAGTGTATGTAATTTGGTTTTATTAAAATGAAAACATTTTCTATAAAATTTGCAATTGTTTTTATAAATATAGCGAAAATTTTTGTGCTTTCTACTCAGATATTATCAATGTTAGTAAATTGTAAGTTTTAGCGTATTTGATTGCATTTAAAACTTTATATGATTTATTTTAAATGAAATTAAGCTTAGCAGGGAAATTCACCCGGTCCCGTTCGTGAGTATCTTGTCCGAGCTTACGGGAAAGCCCTCGTGTAGCTAAGCAGTGCGACGTTAATATTCAATAAATAAATAAATCAATCAACCGAGCTTACGGGCCTGGGGAAGCGCTTCTTTCTCCTTCCTGAAGAGTTAGACAACCTTCTCTGGCCTTTATTCTAACCTGACTTATTGTGCAACCGATATATTTTATACACATACACGTATATTTGCTTTACACTCATACACGTATGTTGAATATGATTGAACGCCGCTTCCATGATATGCCATCCCCGTATTCAAAAGACTAATTAAATACAAATGTCTGATAGAAATGAGAGACATAACTCAAGACGTCATTTGTGCTCCAATTCAATATGTACCTAGACGTATTATTCCGTGTATCAAAGTTCTCTTTATTTCTTAAATCTAATGAATGGACTTTGTACTTGCATCATCTTGGGACAAATGTATATGTATACTAGCAGTTATATCCGCTCGCTTCAATGCGCTTACATCCTTACTAATATTATAAACGCGAAAGTTTGTTTGGATGGTTGGTACACTTTCACGCAAAAACAACTGAATGGATTTTAATGAAACTTCACAATATTATAGCTTATACATCAGAATAATACATAGACTATAATTTATAAAGATATTGTGTGAAGTGTCCAAGATATAACCATAATTGACAAGTAAGTAGGAAAAAATACTTCCATCTGCAAGCAATTCTAGCGTGCGCTGCAAAAAAGCCGCGACAGCATGTATCTATCTTTTATGTGTGAAGCAAAACTTTCCCTTTTTGCTTTGTCTACGCCAGGCGTTCTCTTCTAATTTATTCCGTTGGCTTCTAATTTATTTCTTTGATCAGTGTAATCCCTATTTGTTTTTATTTTAGAATAAAACTAAATTTTGGAGGGAGGGGTTGTTTTAAATCTATCTTTATTTAAATATCTACTATTGACTTGTTTAATGTGTAAGCCATTATCGCCAAAATAGTAAAACATACGTATAATAAAAATTAATATTTTTTTTTCTATGCACGTTTTTCTTATGATTTTATTATGCACATTTGGTAGTAACAAATTGATCTTTATATCGCTTTTAATACTTTATAAATACTTTTACGCTTCTGGTACTTAAAGTAGATAAGCTTTATCTTTCACGCTACATTATTTGGACAAATTTGCATAATTTGTTTGTGTGGTTAATAGTTAATTATAACGTATAATTTTAATTGAACAGGCAGATATTGCATTTTTTAAGTATAAAAATAGTAACTACTGTACTGCCTTTTTTGGAGTGAGTGTGTAAGTGAATATTAATGTTCACTGTTCAGCTACACGAGGGCTTTTGGCAATGGACCACGTAATTTTGAACCATGGTCAAGTGACATGGACGACACCTGAATTGCCCCCCTTCTCCTAACTACCATATCACACCAACGGGAAGACGTTTGAGCTCTCAACAGATTTAACCCTTTATCTACCTACGGTACTTATAAGTACCACTCACTTTAAAATAAAATAGAATAACCACTTTTACGAATATTCTGACAATACTTAGCAGGGATATTCTTTGAGATCCACTCTTCCAAGGTATATCGCAGCACGGGTTCTATGATGAGTATTTTAGCGGGGAAGATGAATAGTTTTATAGCAGAAATTGCATCTTCAACTAAAGGTGTTTTCAGCGGATTGCAAAGATCATAATTTTTGTCCCCAAAAAATAGTTAATGTTAAAATTCAAGGGTTTTTTTTGTATGTTAATGAGGACCTTAGAAACTCTTTATTTTAAGTGAACAGTGTGTATATATATATAATTAATTTGACAGTTGAATATCTTTAATTAATTAATTAACTATAACGGATTAAATTTCTCAAAGTTGAGTATTTTGTTTATGTATATCCTTTAATTTTCAACGTAATGATCCAAAAAAATATTGCATGAAAAAAACTACAGTCAATCATAATTCGGTAGATAAAGGGTTAACTTGCACCGATCCCCTACACGGCGGGTCTTTAGTGGTACTGGGATCGAACTCGTGACAAGGTTATTCACGATCCGATACCTTGACCACTCGGCTACCGTAGCCACTGTATGTTTTGGAAGTGTAGAAAAAGTACCTATTAAGAATTATGCTGCGCAAACGTAAGTCTAATCTTTCCCAAAGCTCTAATAAAGCTCGAGCTATGAAAATAGCTAGACAGTTGCCAACTTGACTCTATCACCAACATTTCGCTATGTTTTCATTGAATCACCATTATAATTTAAGAAACGGCGTTGTGTGTATGTGTGTGTGCTTGCGAATATTACAATTTTAACATAAAATAAATACAACAAAAAGTAATATTAACGTATTACACTTTCAGATATAAATTGTTTACACTATTTTCAGCTTTCATTACACAAAATTTGCAACGATGTGCTACTTTTGCTGAGCAGAGACCAGTTTAGGAAGGTGTTTTCAAAAATCGACTCTCAAGAGAGTCCTTTCAAGAAAAAAAATCCTTTTTATACCAGCTATTTGATCTATAGACTTAAAATTTAATAAACACGTTATTTTTTCTTTCCTTCTTCCTTTTTTTGTTCAGCTGAGATAAGCAAAAAGCTTTTTTTGTTTAATTTGCAATTCACGTAAAAAATTAACTCATTAAAAACTTTTTTATCCTTCAATCTGTATTGTTTAATTTTTCAGTTCACCCGTGCGAAGAACTTGTATACTAGCTAGTACTGGTCATATATATCAACTATTGTGGTACCTAAGTTCTAGCATTAAGCATTCGACTGTATTGAAAAAAAAACATTCTTATAACTCTCACCTCTTTAATTAAAAAATATAGAACTTGAATTTCTAAAATTGAAGTAAAATTACATTTTACGATCCTGTCCCTTCACTAAAGTGGATTTCCGCAAGAAACACTTTTAGTGAGTCTCTACTTAAAAAAAAACATGCTTGTCAAATTTCAAGTCTGAATCTAATAGTTCAGAAACTGATTTTTTTCATGAATAAGCCCCGTACTTCCTTCAAGAATTGATTTTCCGGAAGACACGTTCTTAAAGATGAACAAAAGAAATATGCCTACAAAATTTTAAGTGTGTTGGTCTAAAACAGGACTAGTTTTTCATGGCACGGTCTACTTCGGATGTTTTTAAGGTATTTGTGGTCCACCCAGTGGTTGCAGGTGGAGCAATTCTGTATTAAAATTGCTCATTTTCTTTTCTTAACTATTAGTGTCTACTAGATCGTACCGCTTGGACAAATTCATTGAAGCGAGCAGTGAACATAAATAAACGTATATACTTAACATGTTCACTGTCCGTGATTTGATCGATGCTTCACTCTCGTAATACTAAAACTCAATCCCTTAGAAGCACGGGGCGTGGAAATATGTCCCAGGAGCCAATCCCGTGCTATCGTGGGAAGAATTAATCGTCAACGTTTGTTGTCTCCTTTCAGTCGACGTGTGGGAAAAAGTCATTTCTACGGTTGGCATCATGCTGAACGTTTTTTCCCCTTTATACCAGTGCCGCTTTTCCTCTACATATGGCATTTTTTTATTTCAAAATCATATAGTTTGAACATTTTCCTTTCCAAAACAGTTTTTTTTTTTCCTTTACGCGAAATAGAAAAAAGGTTAAAGTGATTTTGATAAACTTCACTCTATGCAAAAGGGCAGTAAGATAAAACTTTAAATGAGTTTTTCTCAAAATTATATTTTCGCGAAAGAAGCTTTTTATCAGATACATGATATCTCAAGAACCAAACTAGATAACGTTTTGAAATTTTGTGGGACTCTGTTTATTATACTATTTTTCATAAAGTGAACCATAAGTTTTGTTGTAGGTTAAATATTTTTTTATTTAGGGTAGTTTTCATAAAGAAAAATCTTAAAAAATATCAAAATTTTCATATTATTATGTATAATTGTCAGTAATTTTTTTGTATTTTAATATTTCTCTTGGATTTTGGTTCATTTTGAAGAGCACCATAATATGTATGTTGTGTATAGTGAAAATTATGATAATTGCATTAGAAATTTTTATATAGTGTTACCCGTTTTAGTAAAAATTTGGTAAAATTTAATTGAAAGCAAACAATTTTCCTAAACGTACAATATTTATTTTAAAAAAAATTATGTATTTGCATTTTTTTTATTTTTCTTCTTAAAAACACTCAATTTGTTTCAAATTTTTTTTTTATATATAAAAAAAAATGGGTTCGAAGGTAGGCACTCACCTTAAGCGTCATCGTGCGCCTCCAATGAAGGTGCACGTGTCGTCTCTCTCTACACATTTATCGAATAACTTGCTTAAGTAAAGACAGTCGCATGGATTGTGAAAAGCCGATACTTTAAGCCAGGGATGGCGAACCTTTATGGATCAACGTGTTATTTTTTTCTGAATAAGAGTTTAATGAGGTAAAGACGTGCCGTCAAATAGTTTTGACTTGTAATTATTTGGAAAATAATAAAACTAAGTACTAACAACACAAAATTATTTTTACTACGAAAAAATACCTTTTGCGCTGTATAGTTATAAACGTTTTAGTTATAAGTGTAATTCAAATTAAAGTAACATTAGTGTGACTTTTGCTGTAGCAGATTGGATGACAAATAACTTATATTAAGATTGTAAGATGTTACTTTTTGTAGAATACATGTTGAATTGGAGTTATCTGCCGAACGGTTTCTAAACAATTAACTATTTTTGTTGTGTTTCACTTTTTTTGACAAGAGAGTTTGTGATTTGTTTCAAAGTACCGTTTTACAGACGATGTTCTGCATACCACTATTCCAGAACATAAAACATACACCGATTTGTCGCTTTTACTAATAATGCCATGTTTCTTCGACTACCAAATTTGAAATCCTCTGTTACACTTACTATCTTGCACTTTAGGTTCTTTTGCTGTACTAGACTGGTTAAATAACAGTTACAAATCCTAAATATAGCACACAAAAAATTTAAAATACTGTTGTGTCAATGAAATCGATTAATCTATGCGTAGACAAACTTTACATCATAAGCAAATGTAGTCTACGATGCAACTAAGGCAATACAATAATAAACAAGTGTGCTCCCCGCCACCCCGTTACCGATCACTCGGATTTGTTCGTAATACTTCATAGTAAACTTAGAAATTTTGAAATAAAATGAAACCCATTTTGATCACTTGCGTGCCAAAAATATTGTCTCGCTTTCCATCAATGGCTCGCGTGCCACTGGTTCGCCATCCCTGCTCTAAGCTAACTGGTGTCGGCGATCTATAAATATGCTTTTTATTTAGTATGCGCGTCTTAGATCTTAGTATAGGCGGGCACTCCAAAATGTCTTGGTGGTTCACCGGTCGATCGCGACCAAATTAATGCCCATCCCTGATCTAAGAGTTTAAAAAAGGGAATGTTTATAACACCCCAGAACTCTTCGTAATTCCCTCTTTCGGGTTTATTTTCACAGAGATTGTTTTTAGCGGATCTCTTCCGCATTAAAAAACAGGCCTAACAAAGTTTAAAGCCATGGCTTTAACATTTCCGGTGATATCGTGATGAGTGGGTGAATTGTTTTTCTTCTGTATATGTTTAATAAATGTTTATTATCTAGAGCTATATAATACAGATAGTTAGAAGATCGACCTTTTTTCACCAATAAATACTTGTAATAATCTTTAATGGCTAAACAAATATTGAATTTAAGATAAATATCACAGAATAAGATAAGATAAATATCACAGAAACTTTATCTTTGACGCATTGGGATACAGCATTTCTTCAGAAATGCGCATATAACCATAAAAAAATAAATTATATTTTTGTGAAAAGGATAAAGATGAAAACAAAAGAATTCTTCTGAGGAAATGTTTTGTATAAATTATTTCACTTTCCTTAGTACCTAGCACCTCATAAAACTCAATAATGACTTCAATTTTCTGAAATGGGTGTTAGTATTAACGATCGAAAAATAAAAATATTAAAAAAGAAAGTACAATAAGAAAAATTATAATAATGGAAATTGCTCTTTTTTTATTTCTCTGTTTTATTGCTTCAATCTTGTGATTTGGAATAAAAAAAAAGAAAAATGAAAAAGGGATTTCATTTGAAAAGTAATAGGGTACTTTAAAATTCAAAAGAAATAAGAAGAAAAGTATACCCTATTTCAAAAATGATTTGCATCTAAATTTATAAATTGGATAAAGTTCATGTGTAGCAAAAATTCTGTATTTCTCAGGATAATAAATAAAATGATGTTCTATTTTTTCTAACTGTACCCTTGGCATTTTGTTGCGCAAGTATATTCTTTTCTGTAGGGCTGCAGAATGTCTATCAAAAATTTATTGTATTCATTTTCATAAATTGTCTTAGGATTCTAAGCAGGTACATAGTGCAATAAGTAGTAGAAATGTTTAATTTCTCGAAAAAATATAGGGTAAGTAGAATTAATCAAATAATAAGAGATAAAACCTAAAATTTATCAAAACTATATTATGTTTCGCAAAGAAAGTTCTACTCACGTAAAATTTATCTCTCTCATCGGATTATATAAGCTACTAAATTATAAATTATGTAATTATTCATTTTTGAATTTTAATGTTGACTTTTTATATCAAAAAATGCAAAAAGAAAGGATGTATTTCCTTCAGTAATGGATTTATGAAAATGGATGAGAATTTAAGTATTATACAACATGAAAACAGAACTTTTTGTTAATTATTGCTGCAATTAAGTACGCATTAGGATCATATTGCTCACACACACACACATGAAAAGCATTTCTTCATTAAAATTTTGTTGTCTATTAGATATTTATAGCAATATGATGTTACGATTATTATATTTTGCACTCTGATTTCGGTTGCGTGTAATTGTTCATAATTCTTTCAAAGCATACATATTTTTATCCAATATTGATCAAATTACATAATTTTATAAAGCATATTTCTTTATTTCATGTATACTTTATGTGTGTGTATATCTACATATCTATAACTCTACATCCATGAGTGTATCAGTTTATCTACTAACCAACCTATCTTTGTATCTATCTACTCTCTATCTACTATGTATATACACTACTAGACATTAAAATTGCTACACCAGGAAGAAATGCAGATAGAAAAATGATATTTATTGGATAAGTATATTATACTAAAAATAACAAGTAATTAAATTTTCAAAAAATTTGGGTGAATAGATCCTGAGAAATCAGTACCAAAAATAACCTCCTCTGGTAGTAATAACAGCACTTATGCGTCTGGACATTGAGTCAAACAGAGATTGGATGACATGTACAGGAACAGATGATCATGCAACTTCTACACGATACCACAGCACTGTAGTCACTGGCGTATAGTGACGAGCCAGTCGCTCGGCAGCCATAGACCCGACGTTTTCCATTGGTGAACGTGCAGGTCAGGGAAACAGCCGAACAATTTCCGTATCAATTAAAGTCCGAAAAATACCAGCAACATGCGGTCGTACATTATCATGTTTAAATGTAAAGTTTCGGAGGACTAAATAAAGGATAGAGCCAGGGGGCGTAACACACCAGAAATGTAACGTGTACTTTTCAAAGTGCCGTCAATGCGAACAAGAGGTGACCGAGACGTATATCCAATATCACCCCATACCATCATGCAAAGTGATGGGCCAGTATGACGATGACTAAAGCACGATCCCAATGTGCGTTCACCACGATGCTACTGAATATGGATGTGACTATCTAGATGCTGTAAACAGAACCTAGATTAATCTGAAAAAATGAAGTCTTGCTATTCGTGCACCATGTACGTCGTTGATCACACCATTGAAGATGCTCATGTCTGTGATGCAGCGTCAGGAGAAGCCGCAGTCATGGTCTCCTACCTGAGAGTCCATGCTGCAGCAAACGTCGCCAAACTGTTCGTGCAGACACTTGTTGTCTTGACTCTGCCACGCGATGTGACTGCATGATCAATTAATTTCCTGCTGGTAACATGCCTGGTTTCTCAGCTGCTAGTGATAGCAGCCGTTGAGATCCAGCACGGCATTCCGTATTACAAATCCTGAACCCATCGATTCCATATTCTGACAACAGTCATTGGATCTCGACTGACTCGATCGGCAATACTGTGATACGATAACCCGCTCAATTCCGGTACGCTACATTTCGACCTTTATTAAAGTCTGAAACATGTTGGTACGTATTTCTGCTTCACGAGGCATCACCACAACTTTTCATCAGGAAACAACATTCAAAAGCAATTCGTGTATGAGAAACCTTCTGGTAGCGACACCTACAATGTCCTCATTTAAACACACTGTAGATGTCACTACCGGCGCTTGATTTCGCTAAATGTGATGAAAGGTTATTCATTTGCATATCACAGCACCTTCTTCCTGTTATTTAAATTCCATGTCTATAGCACGCCGCCTTGGAGTAGCAATTTTAATGGCCAATAGTGTAGTTTTATTTCACATAATATATAATATTGTTTTGATGTCATACATATATGAGATTGGATAAATAGTGACACATGTTCCTTAAAAATTTCGTTCCTAGTAAGCATTCGTATTAATTGCTTATACCATAAAAGTATCCTAAATATTTATTTCTGAATGAAATATTATATATATATAATTCTTTTAAACTTACTTTCTAAGCACTTCATATTGTATAAAAATACGGCATCATTACTAATATTTTTCATTTCTAGAAAACGTAGATATTTGTTTTGTTGATGTGAAAGTTTCCAGACAACTTACTTTGATCAAAATAACAAGCTTTATGCATAAAACTTTTTCTAGGAATATGTATAAAGAAAAATATATTAGTGAATGTCAATAATTCCTTTTATTGGGAAATTTGAGCTTCTGAGATGTATAAAAAATTTGAGACGTAGACATACTAACGTTATAGATCAGAAACTTCATTCAGACTGAAGGGGAAAAAATAATCTCAAGTTACCTTACTAATTTTTTTTCCTCAATCAATGAATGGAAGGTTTGCAAGAGTACTCTTATGAGAAAAAGTTTTAAACTTGAATAAATACTGTCATACTTTTTTCGAGAAAATTTTGAGTCTGATTTCAGAGCAGACTAAACTTTTTCTAAAAAAAAAAATAACCTCAGAAAAACAATACATATATGTCAAAATGATATATGTTATGGGAGATTTAAAATATCAATAATATATTTTGAAGTTATATCCAAAAAAGGTAACAACCAAAAGTTATATTATTTAAAGGTATATTCACAAAAAAAAAAAATTAAAAAAAAAAACACATAATAAATATGCATACCACCTATTTCACGTTTTAGAAGTACACTAAATATATGAAAAATGATTAAATCGTACATTGTGAAAATAATTATACTCATATACATAGTCATTTATGCTTGCGTGTGAATAATGAAAAATAGACTAAACTTAGCCTCTGATAAAGTTATAAAACGTGTATTTACTACTTTCTGACTGAAAATCTTACATTCATAAGACTAGAAAAGATGAAAAAATGTATATTTTTTGAAAGAATTAAATTTTTATATTGAAGAATCATAGAATGTATTTCAAATGTTTAGTACCTCTATGTAATAAATATTATTATACGAATTTTATCAAATATATTTTAAGTGCCGTAAGTTATAGTCATCTTAGTAATGATGTTAAAATTACATGAAACATTTCAAATTAAAGTTAAAGTGCTAGTGTACTAAAGTGTTTATTTATTTTTTTAATTTTGTGTATTAATTTATTGAAACTGAAAAATAGTACAGCTACTCTTATTATTTCAATACAAAATTTCGATTAAAAACTATTTTTCAACTTTTGTATCGAACAAAATATTTTGAAAAAAAAAATTAAATGACTTTTTTTTAAACATACAGACTAGATTTAAATTTAAATAAATATTTAAGTACCATTTTTAAGTGCAGCTCCCACTCTTTTTCTTTCTTTCTTTTTTCATTCTTATAAAGTCTTTAGGAAAATAAATGGTACTATCAAACTAACATCAAGTGTACTTTACAATGTGGTAAATAACAAACTATTTAAAGTTAACTTATATAATATAAAATCTCTAGCAAATAGATATCCAATATGTTTTAATAAAACAACTCTATAGCTAATGCATAATATACTAATTTTGTAACTTTTGTATTCATTTATGTTTTGGTTCTACTTTTGTTTTATGATGTACCTCAATTGAAATCTGCTGTAGGTTGTTTTTTTTGTTTTTGCTGTGGATTATCCGTGTTCCTCGTCTTTCACTTCACGTTCAACATTCTTTTTCAACCGAAATTATCCCTTATCACTTAAAATTTTTGTTATCTAAACTAACATGCTTTAAACACCTGAGGTATTTTGGGACGAGAAAACCACAGAAAAATCATTGCTCCAGAGATGCTGGTACCAGCTGTTCTTGAACCGATGTTCATCTCTAGTACAAAGTCCCTTAAATCTTTCGTCTTAACCGCACTTTGACATAAACTTCAGTGAGATAAATACGTCTTTCGAAGTTGATCATTTTTTATATTCGGAAAATATTATTGTTTTTTTCCAACGTAAGACTTCATCGCATTCTTTGCAGGAATATTTTCATTTAATCCGCTTTGTTATTATGTATTTGAAGAGAAGATGTAATAAGGCTTGTTTGTGATAAATGTTATTGCATTTTGCACAATAGATTTTGCTTAGTGTCTCTTCAAATTAAAAGAATAGAAAGTACAATGTTTGGCATATTTCACTTGTTTTGCTATCGAAAAAGGTAAAAACCAGGTTCAAGCCAGAAAAACAATATTCGACGCGTATGGGAAAAATGAATTGATATAATGTCAGTATTAAAACAGGTATGCAAAATTTCACATTCCAGTTGTTGTTATGGTGAAGATACATCCTGTTCTGGAATGATAATTGAAGATTCTGAAGATAAAATGGTTAGATTGATGGTAACCACTGAACAACAAATCGTGAGATCATTGGGATATTTTTAGTGAGATCAGTTGTTCAAGATCATATGAAGCGTCTTCCATTGATTTCAAAACTTGTTACATGGATTCTCTATGCTCTTATTTTAAGAAATTTGCTATATGACTCATTTTCATACGTTAACGACATTATTCATTTTTTGATTGAGCAATCACCGGAAGCCAGAAGATGATTGCCTACAATATTGTTAAAAGAAGGAGACCACGTCATAAGAAGGTGAAGTGACTCAAAGCACTGCGAAAACTGATATTCATCAGAAAAAAGAAGGTTCTATCTGTTTATGGGGTTTTTAAGGGAATATTTGTTTTTAAATTTTAGCCTTTACTGGACAACATCACGCTTAATTCTAAAGAATACTGTCATCAAATAAGTAAATTAAATTATTCACTCAATAAGAAAGGTATTTTTGAACAGGATAATGCAAAATCTGAAACAAATTTAGTAACTCGTCAAAAGATTTCACAGCTTAGATGGAATGTATTAATGCACACATTTTAAATTTCAGAAGAGACTTTTTTGATTATTTTATTCGCTAAAAATTGTCTTAGATGAAGAAATTTACAGTTCAAATCAGGACTTTGAAAAGTATTTGAATCAGTTTTTAACAACACATATCAGAAAAAGCATCCATGTGGAATGTGAAATGATACACTTAATAATATAGCAAACGAGATTTTCGTTTAGAATTGTGAATACCTAAGTCAATAAAACATATATACCCTCAGTCATATATATATATATATATACATACAGGGTGAATCACCACCAGATAAAAAAACGTTTAGGGTGTATACGGGGTAAATAGACGAACTCAGAATCAATAGAAATGGGCAGTCGCAAATACCGCAGCTACGAGTTATAGTGAAAAGAAGAAAGACAAAAGAAAATAAAACACTTTATTGAGTGGTTGTTCTTCAGCAGGTTCTCGAAATTATGGTCAGAAAACGTCTGGTGGGCCTGACAGCGATACGTCATGGAATTCCTTAAGTTCTAGAAGATTCCTGGCATGTTATGTATCCTCTCGGCAGCTACAGGTATTAGAGCATTTCCTTCACAACTGAAGGATCATGCGTCTCGAACACCAAACTTTTTAAGTGAATCCAGGAGACGGTCATGCGCTTTCGAAAACTTTTTGTAGTACAACCTCTAAATAAAATGTTTTCTGCATCGTAATTGTATTGAGGTTTCTGTTATTTTTTTCTTCTTTTTTTTTTTTCTTGGCACCATAGTTCTCTACAGTGGACCCTGCATTCCTATGCGATTCCGAGTCTTTTCTGTACCATCTACAAACCCTACCATTTTGTTCGTCTAGCAGCAAATCTCCTTTATATATATATACTTTACAGTTTCTTTAGTTTTTATATTTAAAAGTTTTTTACCATGCCTAAATTTGGATAGAAAATGGAAAAAATTTGAATATTATTATGAGTAGCACTCACATTTAATATTTGTTGTTGAAAGAAAACTATTACCTTCATTAAAAAGAATTTGAAATTTAATATGAATACATATTACAACTCATACCATGTAATATATTGGTTTTGTAATTGTCATATAGAAATGTATATATATAAATATATATTTAAATTTTTATTATATCTAAAGGTAGTTATTTATCTTATGTGTTTTAATTAAGTGTTTTATATAAAATATTGAGTCAAAATTAAACTATGTATACTGCCAACTTCAAACATGCATTTTAAATAATGTAAAGGCACCAAACAGACAAACAATCATTATTGGTATTAATTCCAAAATGTGTTTTAAATTTTAAAAAAAAAATTTCTGTAAATTAATACCTTACTTTTTAATCGAAGAGTTTTAAAATTTAATATTTCCTGAGATATTACAAAATAAAGATATTTAATAGCATTAGACGAAACATCATTGGAAATATTCAGCTTATGGTTTATTTCCTCAACTAGTCTGTTCATTTGCAGGAGTATTATGCATCTACAAATGCTTTGTTCTCCAACATTCCCTAAGAAACAAAGAAGTACTGTCCTGAATTCTTTGAAAGTCGATCTTATCATACAAATTCTTTTGGAAATCTTTCTTGTCTGATTTGTTCTGAATACTGACCTAAGGTAAACCCTTAGTTCCATTTCTTTAGAAATACATTATTGAGCTATAATCTCAGATTTATGACATATAGATAATTCCAGATGGAAACCTAATCGACGAACAAGAGTAGTACGTCCACAATTGTCCACTTTGATTGATAAATTACCTTTAGCTTTTAATTCTAATTAAGGTATCCGACTGCCCTAAAATCATGATTTTTTTCAAAATTTGACAATTAATTTTCATAATTTTATTTTATAGACCAACTAATTAGCTTAATAAAAATACCAAGTTTTTTATTTTCCGTTTACTAGTACAAAAACTGCTAGTGTTTTACTAAAAGAAGATGCCATAACTTTACACAAGATGTCAAACTTTAAAACGCGTTTTACTCGAAATGTGTTTATTTCGAAAAACTCAAACGGGGACAGTGATTGCTCAAAAAGTTTCGAAAATAATTTGCTAAAATTTTCTGTGAATGTTTTGTATAACAGTAGAAGTGTTTTGACCTTCAGATTTATCAATCACTATTTTATTTCAAAATTTATAGTCTTTTTTGTGAATGTAATCACAGTTTTTTAAGCAATTTCATATAGTCTTTAAGATAGAATACTCTAGTTTTTGTAAAATTTAAAATATCTATTATCCTGAAGGTCGTTTCAAACAAGAATAGCAAAGTAACACATTAAAATTGAAAAACTGAGAATTTGTTCAAAAAATATTTTTTGTACAGAGTGGGCCCCGTTTATGTAATTTTTTGTACATTCTCACCAGTTTTTTCCCCTTTTAATAATAATATTATTTTTTCTGTTTTCAATTTTACGATTTTTTTCCTCAAAATATACTAAATCAATCTAAAAATCACAAAAAAATCCCCATATCTTCATTTTTTCAAAAAACATTTGTCGCAAGTATTCGGATATCTTAAATTGATAATTATACTTTAGCTTTTATATGCTGGCTTTTAGAAAGATGAAATTTTCCAGGAAAAACACACAAAAAAGTATTTTGTTTTCACCATGTACTCATTAATTGAAATTAAATAGTTTTCAGATTAATTAAGCAATTTTTAAAAAAATGAGAATTCTGTGATTTTTCTACTTTGGGGAACTATTATTTTTTCTAAAAAGATGTAGTTAATTTTTTTTCTCTGGGAATTGCCAAGGCCACATTTCCTCTTAGGCACACTAAGCACGTACTTGGATTTCAAGAGATATGGGGGCGCAAAAAATTGAGTAAAGAGAGTAAATACTTTAAAAAAATCTACTGTGAAAAATGAAAAACTTAACAGTTTGATGTTGCTATGCACTCATAATGATATTACAATGCAAATTGATTACGATCTTGTCATTAAATTTCTTGCAATAATCAAAGCTACTAATACAATGTACTAATACAATGGAAGTAACTCAACGAAGAATCAGGATGTCTAAAATTAAAAGATAATAAAGCTATAAGCGATGAAAAAGAGGATAATTATCAAGTTGAAATTAGTTCACACAATAATGTATACTCTATACTGTAATAGCAAACAATTTCATTAATTTTCTGTACTAATGTACAAAAGGTTTGGTTGTCCGTGATGTCGTAAAGTAAGAAATGAACAAGAGTGTCCAAATCATACCACTATTTTTTCCTAGCGATTGTCAGTCCACAACACAGAGGGTAAATAAATGGTGGATAATGGAAAAACTATCTTAAGAGCAAAAAGAAGAAAAGGGAGAATAGTAAGAGAGTTTAAGGGAGAATCCCTTCCGAACCAAAGCTGGCAAGG
This sequence comes from Trichonephila inaurata madagascariensis, assembly GCA_019973955.1. Lineage (NCBI taxonomy): Eukaryota > Metazoa > Arthropoda > Arachnida > Araneae > Nephilidae > Trichonephila > Trichonephila inaurata. The sequence goes on along the minus strand of BMAV01010489.1, from coordinate 3,910 downwards.
TAAGAACTGAGGAGGAGGTGCTTTCAACATAGTGTGTGATGTAATGTAACAATTTAAAGTGCCTAGGGAGACGGGAAGGTTAAAAACGGCCCTGGGAATTGGAAATATACTTTAGGATGGAATACATTGGGAATAATGGACAATTAATAGGATTCTACATTTAACCCTTATAAAGGAGATTCTTAGAACCTATGATTTCGATTAATTGTTTTATTAGTAATTACGAACACACACATACATGTACATGTATGTCTTTATGTATACATGTATATAAACATACTTATGAGTATCACAACTTTTAAGATTCGCAATCGTTTTTTCCCTGTGATTAGCTTATGAGATTTTCTTATGACATTGGTTCATTTCAAAACCTCACATTGGAATGAACGGTAATACATGCAAATATGCATTGTTATTTAAATACATCCTAAGTGAGAATGTGAAGAAATAGTTAATTACACACAGATAAGGTATAGGATGAATTTATCAGCCTTGATTAAAAAGTGCTTAAAATTCTCCTGAAATGGTTGCTTTAACAATTTACCGGGTAGATTCATTTGGAGTTTTGGGATTTGAATAGGGTTTGATTGTTGATCTTCCCTCCTTCATATGTAGCTCAAAAATATTTTGATTTCTACTCAATGACGTTAATCTGTTTCACAATGTCTATCAATCCCTTATCGAACATCCAAGTCCAAAACGCAGCTGACCACAATCTTCAAAATTCATAAATGCTTGGATATATTTATGTAGTTTATTGTAAATACAAAATACTGCATTCTATTACAAAAAGGTTATAGTATTTCGTAGAATATAAATATAAATGATACTCCTGGTGTCTTTGAGCATCGGATCTTAAGATTTATTTTTGGAGGAATCCAAGATGATGGCATTTGTACATAGACTCTCAAATTTAGGTTCTCAACTGTGCCTTCAGAGAACCAGATGTTTTCAAATACATAAAAATCCATAGAATTAAAAGCGCTGCCCATGTTATTAGAACATACAAAGAACGTTCAACACAGAAAATGTTTTCGGCCCAGTCCACTGGATTAAAACTAGGGTTCAACCCAACCTCAGGTGGATTGCTTGTATAGAAAGGGATTTCGCTACTCATGAATAATTGGAAGATAGTGGCAAAAAGGAGAAGCCTAGAATTAAATTCTTGAGAAGACCAAGGCCCACCCGAGATTATCCCGCCATTAAAGAAGACATAAAAATGTTTAATGCCCATTAAAAATATTTATTAAAGAAGGGGAAAAACGTTTTCAGATTATATGTATTAATGAATTTATAAGTTATTTAATCCTTCCTTCCCAGTTATACTTAACTTTTGTGCACTAGTATGTACACATGTATGCATATATATATATCCTACTATTTTTATGATTTCTTGAATCCTATTAGAAATCAGAAATTGAATAATTTTTATTTACTTTTATTCTATGAAATAAAAATAAACACTTATACAAAGGCGTAACACCTTCTTAAACTATTCCATTTTAATTAAATCTTTTGTACCCATGCGATTTTGATTCATTAGTTAATCTCTCATCGTACCTTATTTACTAAAATTATACAACTTAGTAAAATTAGCTTTATATTTAAATGATGTTTAAGAAGGCTGTAAATTTTATATATAAATATTCTAGGAAACATAAAATTAACAAGCATTGAAACGTTACTAAATGAGAGTGAAATGCAAATGCCTTCGTAAATTGTTTGAACCATTGTTTGAATGAAATTAATTACATTTAATTACTAGACATATATCAGTTGATGAATTCTTATTAAGAGGCTTTTGAATGATCTTTTAAATATGAGGCTTGTATAATGGTAAAACTAATGTTGGTACAGAGAGCGCACACATAGCGCGTTCCAACAGTTTATCTTAAAATCTTATAAATTACCGACATTTTAATTGAAAGCAATTTAAAAGTACCATTAATGGAACAGAATGTGAAAAAGACACATTTTGATTGCTTATTTTATCGTTTTAGCCAAATTACATTAATGAATATTGTATTCGAGGTGGTCTTCTTTATCGGACGTTAGGATTAGTATTACTTTTATTTTTTATATTGAAATGCTTATTTTCATGGTTTAAAGAAACAAAAGGAAATATGGTATTGCTGAGCTATTTCAAAAGGTAAAGATTCTGTTCTTTTAATGTATTGTAGGCTATTTTAGATAATTTAATTTTATCTCTCTCTAATCTTCTTTTATTAAGCTTTATTTTTATTACTTCTTTTATATGTTTCTTACTAAGTATACACTGGTATGGTAGCCAAATAACTAAGGTCTCAAACTCGGGGTTTGAACTTGTAATCTGTATTGGGTTAATCCAGAGGTCGGCAAAGTGCGGCTCCAGAGCCGCATGTGGCTCTTTAGCTCCTTAAGTGCGGCTCTTTAAAAAGTATCCACGGAAGGCGCAATAATATTTTTATTTAAAAAAAACTTGGTAAGAAAAAAATTACATCTTATTTTGATAAATTAAAATTTTTTTATAAATAGAGAACATGTATATTTTTTTTGTTTAAATTAAAAGATAAATAGGTAATTGAAATTTTACATTGTTGTAAAAATACGAAAAGGACATCGAGTTTAATTTTATTGGTTTTCGTAAACGTAAACACAAACCATGTAGAAGCTACCGGCTGAAATAGTTCGTATGTTTTCGGAGTACTCCGGTGTGATATACAGGTACCACAAGCATGAGCACGCATAATTTTTCTAAAGTAGTGGGGGTACAAATTGGCATCACAGACCAGTAGTTGCAGTGTGAACAGTTTTTTGTGTGCAAACGTTTCCGGATGAAATTTGTAAAGTTATGGAATTAGTGATTACCATTATCAACTCCATTTTAGCTAAAGCTCTTAATCATCGCCAATTCAAATAATTTTTATTTGAAATGGAGAGTGAGTACGCTGATCTTATGCTTCGTAACAAGGTACGTTGGTTATCAAGAGGAAAATTTTAAAACGTTTCGCGTCCTTTTTTCCGGAAATTAAAGCATTTCTCCTTGAGAAGGGCGTTCACTATCCAGAATTAACAAAGGATCAGTGGATTCAAAACTTTTATTTCATGGTAGACGTTACGACTCATCTAAATCAGCTTAATGGTAAACTACAAGGGAAAGGAAACTTAATTTTTTCGATATTAGAAGAAGTAATAACATTCGAAAACAAATTATCCATTTTTGCTCAGGATTTTGAAAGGGAAACATTATTTCACTTTCCGAGCTTGCTGAAGCATCGCGAAGAAAATAATTCCACTATTAATAAACGCCATTTTAAGACGATAACTTTAAATATGAGGGAAGCATTTCTCAGCAAGTTTCAGGAATTAAAAACAGCAGAGCAACTTTAATATTTTTCAAAAATCCTATTAATGCTACGATAACCAAGTTGAAAGTTTCTTCTTTTGAAATTGACATTGGTAGCTTTGAAATACAATTGTTGGATTTAAAAAACAAGGAGATATGGCGCTCTAAATTCGAACGTCTTTGTGTTTAAC
>BMAV01010488.1:0-15206 GCA_019973955.1 Trichonephila inaurata madagascariensis | reverse complement strand
TAAAAACAAAAAATTTTAAATTTGTCACTATAGCAATCGTTATATTACATACATTTATACTTACAATAACGTCAACAAATGTTTGAAACGATAAAAATACGTTAGTATAACACCACAGGCAAGAAGAAACACAGATAAACTACTTCGGATATCGGGAAGTCTAATGCTGCGTGCAATTTCGGGGAATCCCACAATTAAAATAAAAGAGCGTTAAATCGAAACAGCGCTAAGCGAAACAGAGTTAAGCGGGGTCTTAATGTACTGCTTTTTAATTTTATTGTATTATTTATTTGTTATTAAAAATTATTTCCCGTATTTTACTTTCTGAGATAACATTAAAATTGGTTAGTGACAGTTGGAAAAGTTTTTCTGATATGATAAATTTTAGTATTCTTTTTTTTTCTAGTAACTCTAGACGTATTCCAATGCTTTAAAAATGCATAGGGAAAAAAAACTACGTTTGCCTTTTTGCAAACAGAAAAAATTAAAATTATGCTGGTTTATATCAAACATTCAAACCAGAATATCATACTTTTTCAAATATAATCATCCCGCAAGAAAAAGGCCGCTTTAAGTTATATCCTGTTAAAAGACATTTAGATCTACGGAATGACATAACCAGAATTAATCAAAAATAAATTTTTTTTAAAAAAACTAAAGTGTTTATTTTTATTTTTATAACAACCAAGACTGATTTTTAGTAAGATACTATATTGATTTTCAAAAATTATACTGATACTACAATTTCTACCATGTTTTGATTATACATCATTTCGCAAATTTCTATATAAATAGTTTCTATACAAGTCTTAATTTTTGACATATTAGATCCCGTTCCAAACGTACTTTGATCAGTTTTTTCTAGTCTTTTGGATAATCAGTTCTCAGAAACTTTAGTGTACGAGTAATCAGTTTAAAACCTCGCACTTATTAAAAATATTTAGTTCCTCGTGGAAGATAAATTTGAGTTATTTAACACTACACAAAGATAATTTTTTTATGTAAAATAGCAAAAAATTCAACGGCGTAACGTACATCCCCATCGCCTAAAGGAGCCCAAAGCCTGAATGCCTCCAGAAAGTACAATTTGTAAGATCCGGCTTGGGCCCCAAAACCTGACTTCGCAGGAGGACCTTAAATTCTCCGTTACGCCACTGATCAAATTATTTGCTTGACAATTAAGGTATCTGACTACGTTCCGAATCTTGATTTTGCAAAAGCGCATAAATGAATAATATTGATGATATTTAGTGTCACTTAGATTAGAAAACGTATATAAAATAGTTTTAAGAATATTATTACAATAAAAAATGATTTAAGTACAATATTTTGACAAAAAATGAACATAGAATGATCAGTTTTCAAAACATTCTCCTTTTAGGAAAAAGGCTTCTATTATAATAAAAAAATTTTTCCTGTACATTGCTCAGACCTCTGTACGGAGGATGAACTAGAATTTTTGAAATATATAACATAGAAGTGGATTTATCCATATTTTACTACAACAGAGGGGAGAAATTTTAAGAAAAAAAAGCTGATAATTATTTCAATGGATGGTAACTCTGAAAATAATGTGAATTTTTCAAAAATCCTAGTTCAGACTCTTTGTAGAAACCTTTACTTTATATAAGCGAAATATTATTATTTTAGAAGCATTTTTTATAAAAGGAAAACATTTTGAAAAAAGATTATTCTAAGATAATTTTTTGCCAAAATATTGTATTTAAATAATTTTTTTTGTCATAATGTCCTTGATACAATTTATACATGTATTCTAATCTAAGTGACACTAAATATAAAAATTATCCATTTATGCGCTTTTTTAAAATCGCGGTTCCGAACGTAGTCGGATACCTTAAAGTGCTACGATATATTGAAAATTTTATTTATAGTATTAACACTTATGTTAAAAATCAAGGTAAATTTTTTTCCTTTTATATTCGTCTTTGTGAAAAAAAAACGTATAACTTGTAACTTCGTCGTCTTAAAATATTCCAATGCAAGCCCAGCAGATTTCCCCGTTGCTCGACTCGAAATGACGAATCCTTTAGACTCCACACAACAACAAAGCATTAAGTCTCGCTTACCCCACGCAGTGATGAATATCTTGCATTTCTTGCGCTACATTACAATTCGCTACCGCAGCTATTTCGCTGTTTTCCAGGACTTCCAAAATCTATTTACTTAATCTTGCAACAAGAATAATACCACAAAAAAGCGGGAAGTAAGGGGAGAGTACCACGACTCCTTTTTCCCCTCCCCAACAGGCAAAGGAAAAAAAAAACAATCTCCTTACTGTTAAGGACTTAATGTTTATGCAATGAGATTGTGTGTTTTTTATTTCTAATTTTTCCTCCCATTTAAAAAATTTTTTCCTAGTGTCTTTCTCCATCTTACCGCTCCAGTCACAGATCTTTGAGTAAGATAGAAAATTTCTTTTACTCCAAACCCATTGTGTATTTTTTTTTAATGTTATGTTCGCAGAAAGCTGATTCAACGGATTTTTTTTTCCATCCGAATATTTCTCGTTCTTTTTTGCTACTGTCGGTTTCTTGCATTTAGGCAATAACCGAGTGTTAAATTGAGCGTGCAAAATATCATATGAAAATGCTTTATTTGTTTTTTGACTTCGACGGAGCAACATCGAGGGTGGAGATTTTTTTTCGTCTGCATTATTATTATTATTTTTTTTTAAATTCGAACATATGCATTTTTTTCGTCTGTTGTACTCGTTTCTTCCCTTTATAACTTCGTTTGTAAGCATATTCTGAAGATAACTTACGAAACTTTCCCCACCCCTCTTTTATTTTTTAAATATATATATATTTCTCTGGATGTTCTTATTGGATTTATTTTTCTAAGTATTTTAAAACGTGAATGATATTAATAAAAATGCATATTTGATTCTGAATTCTTATTGATCAAAAAATATTTTAAATAAAACTTGAAAGAGTGTTTCTTGAATCGAATACGAGGGATTGAAAAATGACTCATAAAGAAAGTAATATTTAAGTAACATGTTGAATTGATTGATTGAATATTAACGTCGCACTCTGTTCAGCTACACGGGGCTTTTCATGAACCACGTAATTTTTTGAACCATGGTCAGGGGGGACGACATGGCTGGCACCCCCTCCCCCAACTACCCACCAACGGGAACCAGCCTGAAAATTTAAGGCACGCCCCTACACGGCGGGTTTTTTAGTGATAAGGGGGTTTGAACTCATGACATGCCTCCCATGATCCGATACCTTGACCAGGCAAAACCTCTGGCCCCCAGAAGGAACTGGGGTTAAGGATCACAACCCCAAGGCAGCCCCCATCAGTGGTCCTTTCCCCGGCCCAGCCACATGCGACGGTATCCTTGAGACCCCTTGTTTCCTCTGACCAAGCCTAGCTTAATTTGAAAAAATACCCAGACCAGTACAGTCCAAATTTTTCCAATTTTTCTAATTTTGGGATGGAGCTCCGCTGCGTCAGAAAAAGTGCCCTTTTAGAGTGAGAGCATGATCGAGCCATAATATTTCCCATCAAATACGGAACAGTGATGGAAAGGAATGATACATGATATGGAGAATGATAGATCATGAACTGGTGATAAATAGAGAAAAATTTTCATCATTTCATCTATACCACTCGGCTACCGAGCCCCTTTTTAAATGATGAAAAAAATTTTTTTATAGATTTAAAAAATATAACATGAAAAAAAAATTGTGACAATAGAGTATGGTTCCTTCTAAAACAACCCCAAATTTTCAATCATTTTTTTTACAACGTCCCCTTTTCGTCCAAAACAATGTTTGAATTCAAAATAATGTGACCAACTGTTATCCTTAGGGAAAAGTCCTCCTTTTATGGTTCTGTCCTTCTTCGAAAATTTAAATTTCCTCCTTTTCTATTTTTTAAAAATAATTTTTAACCTTTTTTCAGAGACGAACCCCAAAATGTTTCCCAAAATGTCAAGAATGGTCTGAAACAAATATCACAGGAAAAAACATTTTTTTGGTGTTTTTGACTTCATCGCGCAAGTAAATTCAGTATGGAAAAATTTTGTTGAGTTTTATCGAAAAAAAGCTTGATATTAAAATCAGTAAACAATGGTCTGTTTGAATAGATTAGAAGACTGAATGTATATTTAAATTCAATAAATTGGAACAATTGGTAAATCAAGTGAAATTGGTAAAAAATGGTGAAAAAGTGCTCAAAATGAATTACTTTGAGACATGCCCTCCTGCGATAATTTGTCGGGGTGATTCGCGTAAGCTAGAGTGTGGGATTAACTAAAAAAAAGGGGCATTTTGGGGTTCTTAACAAAACTTTTATTAAGAATAACTTAAATTTTTTAATTTTAAAAAAAACTTTCTTAAAGTGAGAAAAACCAAAAATTAAACTTTAAATTAAAAATCAGATCGCACAATAACACTTTTTAATTAATTTTTTTTAAACTGTCAATATAACTTCCTATACAAAAAATTTCCTTTTATAGATATTTTTTTTTAAAAGGGGGAGAGAATAATCGGGTTTTTTTAATCCTTCTTTTTATTAATAACGATGAGCGTATCTTTCTTCCAGAGCTGTAGGACGTCTAACACTTGTTCGCGATTCCACACTGTTTTTTTTGGTTTTCCCCCCTTTCACCAAACCTTCCATTCTTTTTAAAATATATCTTTTGCATATTCGATCCGTTTCTCTTTCTTTATTGGGTTGGAAAAGTTTTGCCATTAATCGTGGCCGTCAAAGAACTTGGGTTATGTTAGAAGAAGAACGGAGAAACAAAACCCCCCTCAAAAAAAAAACGTGATTTTTTTAAAGGGTTCTAAAGCCCTTAATAAATTCTCCCCAAAAATTTTTTCTGAATCTCTTCGCTTTCTAAGTTTTATTTTTTTTTAATCTTTGAATCCTCATTTTAACTTCTATAATTTCCAATATTTATTTGATTTTTAATTTTCATTACTATCATAGAATTAAAATTTTAAATTAAACAATTTTAAATTTAAACTCGTGACAATAAATTTTATTCCATTAAATAGGCCAACATTAATAATTGCTTTTTTAATTCTGGTTCCTCTCACTTTTCATATATCCCTTTTGAAACTATACCTTTTTTTTGAATTTTTCCGGGGTGCGCAGACCCAAACTTTGCATCCGTATCATCATTTCTTGGAGCGGAATTTCTGCTCCTTTTTTTTCCGTGTTGAAGTTACTATCATCTATTGCTCAATTTTCAGGGTCTTTGCCCTGAAATGAAAACATTGAGTTACTTTTTCCCAATTTTTTTTTTAAATAATCCCAAATAAGTTTCCATTTTATGCATTATATATTATTTGTAAATCACAATAAATTTTCATCCCACCCCCACATCTGGTTCCACAAAATCCCTAGCCGCCACCGTTTATTATTTTAGGCCTTGACAAACCCGCTTTTCCCCTGAAAGATGCCTCAAAAACTGAACAATACAACAACATATATATATACACATTTTAAACAATTACAAACATTTTTCAATAAACCTTTAAAAACAAATAAAAAAAGGAATTGTCGCATCCAAAGTCATACATCGAACAAACAAATTGAATTACAATTGTTTTCCCAAAAGAAAAAAATTTTTTAACAAGTCAAAAGTTCAAAAAAAAATATACACTCATTGTATTAATTTTTTTGGGCTTAAACTTTTAAAACCCGGCCCGGCTTCTTTTTTACAATAATTCTTGACCACTTGTTGGAAAGATCAAAAAAAATGAAAAAAACCCTGTTTTTTATATTCCCCCCCCAAAGACGCCCAATGACGGGGTGCACCACTGTTCTTTCCTCTTCTCTTTCCTCGGCTGTACAATTCCTTATTTGCCTGCTGTGATTGTGTCTCCTTGTCGGCTTTTCTTTGTTTTCCCCTTTGTTCCCCTTGGCCGGTCGGGACCCCTGATCGTTTCCCGTGGACGCAGGTTGTATCTCAGTCCATCTTGAACCCCAGTTGTTCCGTCTTGTTCTTCTTTTCATATAAAAGTACTGGATGATAATGGTTTTTGTTAATATTATTTTCCCTTTTTTACTTTCTCTGTGGTCCTCGCCTGATCCATATGATCTCTTCTTTCCCCTTATCGAATTTTGCCTTTTTTTTTTCCTGTCGTTCTTAAATGAACTAGGAAGGATCTGACCAGTGATCGGGTTTATGGCCCTATCTGTATTTTTATATTGTTTTGATTGGGATTAATCCTTTTGCCTCTAACTTACGTTTCACCGCGATCTTTTTTTCCCTAGTGTGACCCCAAATCCTTGATGCTTTTTCCGAAGTACTAGTTTCCTGACGGATTGATACTATTTGGGCTACCTGTTCCAAACCCCGCCTCTCACATTTCCCTATGACGATATATTCTTATTTGAAAACGTTAACCGTTAATTTTTTTCCTGATTTCCATATTACAATTTATTGTTATTTCTTCTTCTAATACTCTATAGGGTCCTTCAAATTTTTTTTTAAATTTAGCGCAGACTTTATTAGCTGCTGAATTTAAAAGGGTTTGTCCAAAAGGGGCCAACATTTACCTTAATTTTTTTTTCTCTTCTTCGTTATTATAATATCTTTCCCCCCCTTTTCCTGTTTAGTTTTCGTACTTAGTCTAGTTTCCCCGAAAAATTTTTTATATTTTGTACTTTGAATTGAACCATCCAAATCATAACAAATTTTTTTTGAAATGGGGTAATCAATTTTCGCCCCAAAAAAAATTTCCCGGGTATTTTCCCCGTTGTTTCATTCACCGCCGTACGAATATAAAAAATCACGTAAATTGATCCCAAGATCGTGTTGACATTTAATTTGCAATCATTTGTACTATATCTCGATTTTTTTTTGTCCGATTTTTTTGGGTTTATATCAACAGTCTTCACATGCCTTATCCCTAATCTTTCCTTAAGCCCAAAATGGATATAAATTGGGGACCATTATCACTTTTAAATTAGCCCAAAACGCGATATAAAGTTTCAAAAAAAAATTTTATATACGGCGAGTTTTTAAGAGGTATAATTTCCCCCATTTGCTGAAATGATCGTTATTACTAAAATATAGGATTAGTCTTATTCTCGAAAAAGATACGGGCCTAACAAATCTAACGTCCCATCTCATTTTTGGGTAATTTGATATAATTGGATTTAATCGACCAGCTGGTAACGCGTTTTTTGTTATTAACGGGAAAATGGCTGAGGCATATTGATCAAAATTTTCTCATGTACGGGAAATAACAAACGTCCCGAATTTTATGATACGTTTTAAATCTTCCCAAGTGTCCCCTATTGGGTGTCGTGAAATTCTCTCATTATTTCATTCCTTGGATTTTGGAAGTATAAAGCATTTCACCTAACGACGTTGCGTGTTTCGCATAAAATAACAACCTTCAATTGACGGGAAATCGTGGGACCAATTCTCACATATCGTTGCATTAACCGAGTTATCTTCCGGGTTTTCTAAAATTTTTTGATATGACTAATTCTGGGTCATTTTTTGTTCTGTTATTAACTGTTCCCCAAGTAATACTAAATCCCCGTTTTGGCACAATTAACTTTTTTTCCTACTTCTTTTAAAATGATTTTTTGGTAAAACATTAGCCACAATATTTCTTTATCTCACCCTTCGCTAAATTCCCTTTTTCTACCTTTTATCTTCAACCAGCGAATCTTGAATTTTCAACGATTTCATCAAAATCTAAAATAAACTTTGATCCCTTATAAAATCAATCCAGAATACATGGGTATTCCAAATCTTAACACTAAATAAAGTTCTTTTTAAATTGTCTAATGCGAATATTCAATTCTACAATCCCCCTGTTTCACGCACCCTGTGCTGTTATTACCGGGGTCGCGATTTTTTTTTTGCTTATAAAAAAAAAATTTTCTATTACTTCTTCCATATAAACGATTTATCTGTTCCGGTGTCCCATGCGCTTTCAAAAATGTGTTATTTAAAAAATGGAACGTAAAATTCACGGGGATATCATATCGGGGAAAACTTTGGTGTTTTCTTGTCGTACTTTTGAGGTTGATCTTTAACTTTCAATATTTAATCGTCCCTTTATCCATCGCCTCGACTGAAAATTTTACTGAATCCCCACTACAGTCCCCCTATTAAAATTATCATTTCGCTCATTTCGAAATTGGTAACCCCTGTTGTTGAATCTCGATCACTATTTGAAATCTATTCCTCCCCAACCCCCTATTACTTTGACGGGTACTATTAAAACATTTCTACCGTTATTTGGTTACGTCCCAAACCCCAAATTTCTCCAGTTTCTACCATTTCATCAAAATTTGGGGATCCTATGGGGTTTTGTCTCTTTTCATTATCTTATTCTGTGCCCCCTTTTTAAATTTTCAAGAATACCCTCTTCGAAATTTGCTAAGACTTCCAAAAGTTGTACCGTGTTCTGCGGATTGGGACTTCCCCGTAGTCCGGGTCTTTGTTCGGTCGAACTAAAAATGATCCACCAATTCTGCCTGGGACATTCCCAGTTCTTTTTTCTATTTTTTAAATCGTACACGGTCGGGGTTCCTGATTTCTTCCTGCTGGAACAAAAATCTAGCTTCCCAAATTTTTTTCTTTTTTTTTGGGGGAAAACTTTTAAATTTAGCCTTGAGCTGCGCGAAATCCGTGGCGATTTGCCTCCCGATCCAAATATTGAGTACCAATCGGCCCTTCCCCCGGATGACTTTTCAAGTAAACCAAGACAGAATTGGGATTTCAAGTAACTGTTTTGGTTATCTATTGTTTCAAAAAACTCTGTAATGTTTTCTGACCCGAAAAAAATTTCAGGTAATCATTAAACCACCATTACCTAACCCAGAATTAAAGAGTTCGGGGGCCATTGAGACATAGCCATCCTGCGATAACTATGTCTGGGGTAATTCGCGTAACTAGAGGTGTGGGTTATCTAAAAAATGAGACATTTTCGATTCTAAAACCAAATTTTTTTAAGAATAACTTAAATTATTTTTCTAAATAACAGCTTTCTTAAAGTGAGAATAAACCAACAATTAAATTTTTTAAAATTTAAGTAGATCTACCTGATACTTATATTATATATTTATTTAACTGTCTAATATAACTTCCTATACAAAAAAATTACCTTTTTTTAGAGTCACCTTTTCCCCCATTATGTTTTTGGTAGGAGAATAATCAGGTTTTTTTAATCCTTCTTTTTTAATCGATGAGCGTATCTTTCTTCCAGAGCTGTAAGTCTAACACTTTTCGGGCGATTCCACACTAAGTTATCTCGGTTTATTATTCCCAAACCTTCCATCCTTTTAAAATATATCTCATTTGCATATTCGATCCGTTTCTCTTCTTGGTATTGGGTTGGAAAAGTTTTTCCATTAATCGTGGCCGTCAAAGAACTTGGGGGTTTTGTTAGAAGAAGAACGCGAGAGACGTCACAACTTTCCATATGATAATTTAAATTTTTTTGGTTTACTTGTGCTGACCTGGGAATAATGGGTTGAAATATACAAAAGTAAATTTTTTTTTGGAGAAATATGAAAGCAAAAATTTAATGTTTATACTTTAGTTGTAACTTACTGTAAAGCTCAATATAAAAGGGTATTTTTTTTCAAAATTTTGGTTATTAAAAAAAAGGTATATTAAAAAAAACAAAAAAAAAAAAAACAAAATTTAATAGGAAATTTTGTTTTAAGTAAATTATTAAAAAAAATGCAAGGATATGTATTTTTATTTGAATTAATAAAAGTTATAAAAATATATATATATATAATATATATATTATTATATATATATATATATATATATATATATATATATATATATATAATATATATTTGTTTTTAGTTTTTTCAAATATTTCGTGCGCGTCCTTCTTTTTATTGTAAAAAAACTGGTCACCTTAATAATAATGCACTTTGACGCTAAAACTACAATACCAATTTAATTATAAACGTACAAAATAACAAGATAAGTATTAAATTTTGTATATGCTTTGTTTATGACAAGCCCACATGGGGCCTCTTGTACTTTTTAAATTTGTTCTTAACTTAGTATTTTATGAATTAATGATCAAATTCACACACACACACACACACACACACACACACACCACACACACACACACACACACCACACACACACAGTGTGTGTACTGAACCCCTTTTTGTATTATTTTTCAATGGAAATGTGATTCAAGTTTTCATTAAGTGGTTTATGTTTTGTTTTGCTTTCTTTCTTTTTTAAAAAATAATTTTTTATTTTAGACTTTTCGATTTGCCTGTGCCCAGTAGCGCACACAAAAAATTTTCAAGGGAGGGATCCAGGGTCGAAAATCCACCATTTTGGTATCATGCTCCAATACGCCGTCCAACATATTCTTTTGATTTTGTCGATTTTCAGGAACAAAAACAATGCAAAATTAATTATCGAATAAATAATTAGCATTAATTAATAAAATTAATTATTAATAACAAATACATAACTAAATTTTATGTAATATATACAGGATTATAAACAATTGAAAATAAAATCAAGGGCTATGGGGGGTGTCCGTACCCCTAGGACACCCACCTTGTGTGCGCCACTGCCTGCGCCCCAACCCCCCTGGTAGGAATCTAAGGAATCTGGTGCCCCGCATTTTGAGAAACGCTGCAATAGAGGGATAATGGGACCAAATTATTTTCTAATTCAGCTAAATCTCAGCACTTTTTATGCATTTTTCTAGTATGCTTCGATATGGACAAAATCCATTTAAATGAAACTTATTAAAAGGAAATTTGATATCTGCTCCATTATATCCAATTTTCAAGTTCATAAAAAGTTTTAAATACATTTTTACCAAATGTATCTAAAATTCATGGAATTAATTAATTCTTTTATTGAATATATGGAATTTTTGAGTTTTGAATTTAATGGATGGAAATTAAGTTGAGGAGTTTTCAAACATTTAAAAAAAAAGAGAAATTTTACACCTTTTTCATTTTTTGTGGTGGCTGAAAACATACAATATAGACATTAAATACCTTAATGTCGTTAAAAATATTGTAATGTAAGCTTTTCTCTTGTAATTAGATAGCGATTGTTGAATATTAATCAGAAGGTTAGTGTTATGTTCGACGTTAAGTCATATATTCTTCTGAAATGTAATTATTTTTGTAGTACTTCAAAATAACTGTAGAAATTTACGAAGGAAGATAGATTTATTTTTTCACTTAGTGTACTTGGAAGAAAAAAATATATTACCTATTTCGTGCTTCTCAATTTCCAGTATTTTCGACTCAATTTTCAATCATAATTTTCATTGCGCTCCCTTATAGAATAACAATGCATTGAACGTAATAATAATGTACTTTGAGGCTAAAGCGACAATACGACTTTAATTAAACACAGTAAATTATCAAGATAAGTATTAAATTTTGTGTATACTACTTTAAGTAATATGTATTTTAAATAAATTACTTTTAAGTAATAATTTTTTCAAAAAAAACCCCTTTCATTTTCGACTTTTGATATGCTTGCGCCCCACATGTGGGGTTATTAGGCCTCCCTAGGGTGGCTCCCCTTACAGTTTGAGAATCACTGACCTATTTGTATTCATGTTACCTCAATGCAAAATAAAGCGGTATAATGCTCCTTTTTTACATTACCAAAAGCCTTTGTAAGTTACCTTGTGACGGTGCTTTATCGCGCCTTCTCACTAATCCTCTTGGGGAATTTTTGGGGCCAGAATGGCATTATTTCAATCCAACCCTCTCAAGAAGAAACCGCGATATGCAGATTAGTGAATAGATATATAAGGGAGCTTTAGCATTCGCGAGTTAGTAAGATAGAAGTCGGATAACAGCCGGATAGTAAGACAGAAGTCGGATAGAAGCCGGGTAGTAAGATAGAGGTAGGATAGAAGCCGGATAGGAGCCGGATAGTAGAATAAAATCGGATAGTAATAGAATGGAAGAATAATAGTAGAAGAATAGAATACAAGATAGAAGTGTAAGATAGAAAGCCGAGGTGCTGATCATCGTGAGATATTGGTAAGAGATTAATTATAGAACGGACTTTAGCTTATTAATAAATTATCAGTAGAAAGATTCTGAAGTTAATTTCTCATAAAGATAGTGAGTAGGATTTCAGGCGCTATTTACTTAGAATTGATACTTACGTAGAGAATATCACTCTTGATCATATCCCTCTAGTAAGACTTGTGTTGCGTTGATCAATGTATATTTAGACAGTCATAAATTAGATTTATTATGGAGAATTTGAGTGATCAATCTTTTATTCCTACAAATCTAGGTCACGTAGATGAAGAGATGATTCCCCCGGGCCGTGGGGGTATCACACCTAATCTGAAATATAAAATGTACAAAAAATTCGAGCGTCATAATTTTAAAATTTAATTATATCAGACCTTCTGTTCCAACATTGGTGAAAAATTTTGAATTATTAATATAGAAAGCTTAGCGATTACAAAACGATTGGAAAAATTCAAAAAGACACTAAAATGACTATCTACGTTTTTGATGAAAATATTGGGAAATAATTTAAAATAAAAGAATAAAAATTACACGATTAAGAAGCACAGTCTACACCTTTGAATAACAGACTTGAATGAGTAAGTGTTTGCTAATGTCGCCCTATACAGCAATACGACGACTATTGGTAACCAATATCGTAAGTTTGGACCTCAGTCAAATGACAAGGACGACACCTGAGCTGACACACCTTTCTCCAAACTACCACATTAGCCAATGGGAGGACATTGCGCCACGACAGATTTAGCATGCATCATCCCCTCTGCATAGCGGGACTTCAGTGGCACTAAGGCTCGAACTCGTGGCACGCCGGCTTCGAGCTTGTGACCTTGATCATTAGACTACCTATACAGTGAAATACGCTTAACGCGAAAACGCTAAAAAGGAAATATCGGTAAACACGAAATAAAAATCGCTTAACACGAAAAGATTTTCCTTCCGGGAATGAACAAAATACGGAAAACACCAGCCGAATTGGACTGTCCTACTGTATCATCTGAAGAATTCCTTGCAGTGGATGATGATAATATGAGTTCAGCCCCAATTATGGCAAAAAAAGACATTTTGGAGTTTGTTGAAATCTCAAAAAATATCATGGATGCAGATTCCAAGGACGAAAATGACGTGAATAATGTCGATCCTGTTCCCACATCATCCAAAATGACAACATTATGAAAAAGTGCAATTATTTAGACACACATTCCATTGGTGAAATAAATAACAAAAAGGACGAGACGTCGACCAATTTGATGCTGAAAAAGATAATACTTAGAAAAATCCCAGTTAATTTTTTAAACACTCAATAAATGTTTTGTTTTTCAAAAAACTTCTTGTGAATGTTTTTGTTTCATTTATTTTTATTAAATACATGCATATATGCATATCTATGTAAATAAAATAAACTCTAATAAACCTAATTTTACTGATATATTTTTTTAAAGAACAATATCCTTTAACACGAAATTCTTTTAACACGAACAATTATTTCTGTCCCTTCAATTTCGTATTTATCGATTTTCACTGTGTAATAAATTTAACTGGTCGAGTATAAATGTAAGATTAACGATAAAATAATATTATAAGCCACGGTTTCCGTGGTCAGAGCATATAGCTTACAGAAGTGGTCACAGCATAAAGTATATAATCTCATTGATTCTTATACAAATTAAATTTAACTCATTAGATAATAGTATCAGACGGCTAGAATTAAACGTTACCCTCCTAATAGACTAGAATCCTGAAATCACTTTCCAATAGTCCATCGATTGTGTAATGTGATTTTGGGGGAAAACCTGAAATTAAAAATGCAACGGGTGTGCATGATTACTCTTTTTTGGGGGAAGAAAAAAATTTTGTTTATTCTTGACAGAATGATAACCCTTTTCCCACACCCCATTTTTTTTCGAGCAAAAATTTTGCATAAATACGGGGCCTTTTTAAACCCCTTAACGGCACCCTAGGCATTTTAAAATTGTTATTCCCCCCAATTTCCAAAAAGAACCCCCCCTTCCTTCCCTTTTTTTCCCTTTTGCTAGTTTCGGGAGGGATTTTTTCTTTACTTACTTCTTTTGTTTGTTTTTTCCTCTTTTTTGGGAGGCTTTACATTATCCACCATATAGACCCCCCGGTGTCCTGGTTTGGGGGCAACCAGCAGCCGGGGGGAAAGGGTAGTGGCATTTTTTAAAATCTTGTTCATTTCTTACCTTACGGCATCACGGCCCCCCTTCCCCCTTTTTGGTCAATTTTTGAAAATTTAATGAAATTTTTTTTGAAAATTAATGTGGGGTTTTAACTTTTCCTTTTAAAATGTTTTCAACACTTTTTTCCTTTCTTTTCTTCGCTTATCGCTTTACTATTTTTACTTAAAACCCATAATTTTTGTTGAGTCACTGTCTTTGGGTACTTGTAAAAAAAGGGTTTCCGCCTTTTTCCGGGGCATTTTTTTTCCCAGCTTTTTTATCATTGCAAAATCGTTAATGACATCATTGGAATCAATTTCCATTGTAATATCATTTTGGACATAGCAACATCAAACTGTTGGGATTTTTTTTCCCTAGTAGATCATATTTAAATCTTTGCTCTCTTTAAAGGGGCATGGGTTTACTTGCAAAAATTTTTTTTAAATTTTAAAGGGTTTTCAAAAATTTTTTTTTTGGGGTTTCCCCTTTTTTTGTATACTATTTTAAAATTTTTTTTTTGAATTTCAGAAAAAAACTAGCCATTCAATTTTTAATGAAAAAAAAATTTTTGAAGAGATTTTAAAAAGGGGATACTCCTGCAAAAATTTACGTAAAGTAAAATTTTTATTTACAAATTTCATGAACATGTTTAAAAAAATTTGGTATGAGTTTTTTATAACCCAAAATTTGGGAGTCTTAAAAATTCTTTTTATGGGAAACCTTATTGAAAAATTTTAAAAAAGTATAAATTTAGGCCAAATTTTTTTTTTTAAAAAAAAAAAAATATATTTTTATTTAAAAAAAATACCAACTTTAGTTACAGGGACCATTAAAACAAAAAGGTAAAAATATTCAAAGATTTTAAACACAATTGAAAAAAAGCCTTAGCATTTTAAAAAGAAGACAAACTGGTTATTTTATCTTTCCGAGATAAGGGCAGTTTAAAGTTTTGGCCGGGAAAGGGAAAAAACGGCGTAAAAGCTATCATAATTTTTAAGCCCCTTTAAATTTTGA
>BMAV01010487.1:26847-83604 GCA_019973955.1 Trichonephila inaurata madagascariensis | reverse complement strand
AAAGTATTTTATTGTTAAATACTTTAACTAAAAAATGAAATATTTCAAATTTATATAGAAAAGTATTTTGATACTATACTCATCTTAAAACCACAATATTTTTCTAGATTAGCTTTATTCTGTTAAATAGTTTTCTATACATTTCAAAGAAAGGCAAGAGTAAGATGATTTTTAACTAATTAAATATGATACCCCCATTTGAGAGTGCACAAGTATGTGTGTCAGGGGAAGTGTGATTATTAGTTTACACATCAGTCAAAGAGTAAGTGTCACTGTTAAAACATTGTATAAAAAAGATGAGTTTATTTCACAAAATTGACAATTTTGCTGCTAACACTTATTTAGTTAACACATAAACATATATTACATACATATTACTTGAAAAATGCAAGAAAATTAAATACATACAAAGGTAAGAATTTTTTTTAAAAAAAATCAACTTTTGCCTTCCCTCCTTTTAGGCTAACATCTAGAAAACATTATCATTGCACATAAATAGATTCGTTATGTGAGCTTATATGCTGTTTCAGCTGGTGCACATGAGGACACATGAATTCATCTTAAATTTTTTATTTGTTTTACTCTAGCTTGGCCCCAAAATATTCTAAACATCTTAAAATTTGAGAATATGTTTTGTTTTTTTCAAAAATTACAATTTAAATAGCCAATGGTCACTACTTTTTAAACATTATGAGCAAACTCGTCATGACACATATTTCTGCAGCTTTGTGACAAATATACTCGTCAATCCCAGTTCACTGGTTAGAGAGGATTTTTTTTTTCTTCATAATTATATAATGCGCATTTTAAAAGAATTGCACTTTGTGCAACATTTAGTTGCATTCCACTAGAATCTGTATTTTTGGCATAAATTTGTACAAAGTCAGTAAAATTCCTTTTATATTGTTGATAAAATTAATAAATATTTCAGAAACTGTAGTTTGAAATGTGTTATCCGTCTTTAAACTGGATTCCAATCAAATTTAAGTATTGTGGAATTTTCTTTTAATTTCTGGAAGCTGTTAAACTAACATTTTTATCTCACAAACTAAAGATACTTTTAAATTGAGCTTAATGTGCCCACAAAGAAAAATACAAATAGAAAATATTTTTAAGACATTAACGATTTGCTTATAGGTGGCAGGTTATAATAATCCATTATGATATCTGAATTATTTAGGTTGGTATTTACACAGGCATTTCAATTTTTTTTTCCAGTAGAAAAAAAGTCTATAAATCTTAATCTTTTTATAATAAGTCTTGATAAATTAATGATATGTATACTGAAAAGAGCCATTGCATGTTTAATATAAAATAGTTTCTTGTCTCGTAATGGTCACCAAAACAAGCGGTATAACCATGGGGGTTATCCAAACGAGTGGTGATAGTTACGATTTTACTGATGTCGCATCTAAACCAAAGTCCAGATCAACAATGATAAGGACGTTCAGTCTAGTCACTTAAGAGCTAACACTGGCATTGGAGGCACACAAAGCACCGGTAGGTGGGAAAAACAGTTTCACACTATATAGCAAGGCTAAACACAGTAAATATAACTAATACACAAAAATAAACAAGTCAATTAGAAAAGTGAAGATACAAAGATGGAATATTTACAAGTCCGTTGCAAGTTTAACCCTCCACAACGGTGGAGGCAATAGTGGAGTTCACAAATACAGTTTCAACAATGGCAGTGTCCACTGGTGACTGTTCAATTGTTGGAGTGCCAACTGCCATTGCGTTGTCTGGAGTTGTGCCCGAGGGCATGGGACGCTCTGGGAAGGCCCAGAGTTCAAAGAGTTTGAAGGTTGTTCCTGAGTGCACTGGGGAGGGGGTGAATCGGTGGAGTACTGTTTTGCACCTGTGAGATGCTGTATGTAGATATCTCTACTCCACCGGATGCAGTCAGATACACACAACTTTCGCAGAACCGCCAGGTACCTGTTTGTCGCAACCTTCCGAAGAAAAACGTCGTTCTCCGGGTCCCAAGCCCCCAGAGAGCCGACTACAATGGGCACAATGTGCACCTGTTGGAATCCGAGAGATGTAAAGTAAAGTAAGAGCTCCAAATATTTGAACACTTTTCCCTCTCGGTCCTGGTTGAAGGCCTGTCTTCTGTTCTCGAACGGAATGGTGACGTCGACGATATATATGTTGTTATCAATTTGCGCCACCAAGTCCGGACGAAGGCGATTAGGTCCAACAACCTGGTTTTCCGACAGGATTGTGCCCCGGAATGCAATCGCAGCCCTGATCCTCGCGAGGACAGCGTTGTGCCTCAACTGCCATGCCGCAGAGTAGGATTTGCAGTGGTTTATGACGTGTGGGAGTGTCTCATCCCACTGGCCGCATTTCCTACACGCTCGCAATGTTGGCAGTGGCCCCTTCTTGTTGGCATTGAGGGGGACCAAGTTGAGGCGGGTTTTGTGAATGAACCTCCAGTCGGCAAACCTGGTGTATTTTCCATCGTAGATGAAATGTGAGCTGGTGGGCCCATCGCAACACAGTCCATTACCTTTCCTTGGGAAGGGGCGGCAAGTAAATTCTGTGTTTCCCTGACTTGAAAATTGTCATGGAAGGCCTTGAGAATGCTCCTTCGTTTCGTCGAGGTAAGGACTTCATCACCAATCGTTACTGTCGGCTTGCCTTCAGTGAAGGACCAGGTCACTTGCTGCCGAGTGGAGGCCTTCCTCGCGAGAGTCCATGTATTGGATAGCTGGTTGGTCGTCTCAGCATACTCCCCTTCCATCGAACCACTCATGTATGCGCCGAGGTCTCCATCACTCGGCTGCCTGCCAATTCTATGGGCAACCGTCCTGGTCAGCTGGCCAAGGGCTTCGAATGAGACATCCTCGTCCCTTGATGTCAATAATTTGAACGCCGAGTCGACCAAATAGAAGTCGGAGTCTTCTGCCGCCGATGGAACACCGCAGCCTCCGAGCTTCCTGTTGCCATAGATGTAGTGGTTCGAAGCGCTGGATGGGAGGGAGAGTATACTTTTGATTTCCGTCCTAGCAGCAACATCCACCTCACTCCAGTCGGTCTTGCCCAACTGGCATGTGCGCATAGAGAAGGACAGAGTTGGGAAGAAAGTCTTCAATGCGTCCAACTTCTGCCACTGCGCAAGGTGCGAGGTGGATATCTTCTCCAAAATGGTCAGGGCTTGATTCGCGGTCTTGAAGTTTTTCTGTACGAAGAAGCCCACTGGCGTTCCAAGGTAGGTGTATGAGTCACCATCACAGAGCTTGGATCTCAGCGCCTTCCAGTTGGAACTTCGTAGGTACAGAGCCAGTGGGAACCCTTCCCGAGAGGTGAAGAGTAGCACACTTCTGAGGAAGTTGAGGCTTAAAACATAGTGCGCCGCTCATGGCCGTGACTGTTATCATTTCCTGCATGTCTTCGTGAATCGTTCGCCAACAGCGCGATATCATCGGCAAACGCCGCCAGGATGGCTTCCTCTCTGCTCCCCGTTCTCCTGATGGTATGGGAGAACCTTGTCAATGGAGAGGCTGAAAGTGATTCCACCCAGTGGGCACCTCAAGCTCTGACCTACTGAGCAGCTGGATAGAGGGGTTTGTCCTCTTCCGTCAACACACGCAAGCAGCAGACCCCTGATAGATGCTGCATATTAGGGGAGACAAAGTTTTGTCCACCCCACAGGCGACGAGGGGAGTCAGTCACGACCTCCGCCTTGGGACAGAACCGAAGGCGGCCTGATAAGTGTCCAGCCACGCCACGAGTCGAAACAACAGTATCACAACGGCGTGCCGCCTCTAGATGCTGTGTGAGCAAGCATGCTGTGTTCCAGCACGCCGTCATAAGGGGAGAACCCTCTGCGCAGGGAGATAGGATGGCATTAGCCTCACACCACTCAGACAGTTTCTTCTGCCAGACACTTCGTGAAGAGCTTAGTGATGGTATTACGCCGTGGAAAGTGGTGATAGGCCTCCAATTATCTGCGTTGCTGACATCCCCTTCTGTGGATCAGCACGGTCTGGGATGTTTTCCATGCGACCGGGATGTCAGGACAACTTGATGCAGATAAAGATCCGGATGGACAGGAGGGGTCAAGTTCTCCAGTGCTTGCAGCAGATTAGATCTTGACCAGGAGCGAGTTTTCTGCCGACTTGAGCGCACCCCGCCACAAAGGGCTGGGAGAAAGATTCCATAATCGGCGGCCTTGTGGGGGGTTCCGAGTGGATCCGCTCCGCTGGAGAGTTGGAGGTCTCCCAAACAGACTGGAAGCTATCTAAGGTCTCCTCCCATATTGACCGGGCACCCTCTGGCTT
Organism: Trichonephila inaurata madagascariensis; assembly: GCA_019973955.1. Classification (NCBI taxonomy): domain Eukaryota; kingdom Metazoa; phylum Arthropoda; class Arachnida; order Araneae; family Nephilidae; genus Trichonephila; species Trichonephila inaurata. The sequence continues at coordinate 79,315 of BMAV01010487.1, read as the reverse complement.
GGTTCTGAGTGATTGCCCTCACACATTTCCTCCGTTCCACTTGTATGTCTGCGGGACCGTTGTGGGTTCTGTAGTTCGAGTCCACCATGGTGGGCCCATTTATTCTCTACTTTTCCTTCTTGTCGGTTGGAGATGGAAGTAGTCTTTACTGCAAAACCGTGACATTGCACACCGTTTCTTCAAAGTGTGCGCGGGCGTCGCTGATCTCATCCATCTCCAAGAGCGTGTTGAGAGGCTCCAAGAAGGGCTCAAAGTTCGGCACTTGAAGGTCAATTCTTCCTCTCGGGTTTGGGGCTTCCCCTGCCTCATTTCCTGGGGGGAACGGGGGAAGTCTCAGGTAGGTGGTTGGGAGGTGGAGCCAGACGCATGCTTCCAGGGTCACCTGACGACAGCGAAGCCAGTCTCTTCTGTTTCTTCGCCCTCCTTTGTCTGGTCCCCTCTGGGATCTGAAGGGCAGGCATTCGGTCTTTGATCGCCTGTCTCCTGTGCGACTTTTCATGGTTCAGGAGTCCAGCCCTGGATGTGAAACACTCCTCACAGTCGGCACACGGCCATTCACCAGCTGCCGATTAATCTTTACTCATCGTGAGGCTAAGAATACAGGGGTGCTGCGAAAGCTTTTTCCTGATTCTTTTGCCACACGGTGTACACCAGTACTGCATCTGCCGATTGGCCATTCTGTGCACAGCTGTTAAGTGGCGCTTGAGCGAGTTGGACGTCGAGTACCACTTAGCTGTGCTGAATGCCTTCGCACATCCAGATATCGGGCAGGCGAGCACTTTCGGCAGCGGGAAGGTGAGTCGTATTGTTTCACCCAGGATCGAGACCCCAGCCGTACAGGTAGACTCTATGACTTCATCCATTGATACTTGATGTTGGGCATCTTGAGTTGGAGGAGGGGATGGGTTCCACTCCATGTCATCTTGCTTACTGGCCCGCTGTCCTTTCCTCTTCCCCACTGGCACACCATGGTTCCTGAGCAAATGGTATGTCAGCCCCTTTCGAGTCCCAAGCATGGCCACAAATTCACAGGTCGTCCCTCGCATCCCCGCCAGTTTGGGAGGGAGGCTGGCTGCTGTTTGAATTGGGGAGGGGGGCTCGCTGTTGGCATGGCTTGGGGTCGCCAAGGGGCTAGGCTGTCAGGGCAGAGTACATTGTACGCTGGATACTGGGGCAAGCTGAGGCGTCAGCAACGTCTTTTTCAAAGCGCACCACCCTTGGGGGGGGCGCCCATCATTTTTTTTTCTTGAAAGAGTCGTTGTGACAGTCCGGGGTTGGGCAGGTTCAGGACTGAGATTTTGCACAGTGTGGGCACCCCACTGCCTCCTTGCCTTCTGTGGGCTCAGGACATCCCTTTTGGGTTCTTTTGGGGGGGACCCCGGGGCACATGCCCGTCGGCCACTTTAGAAAGAAAGTCAGGATACGCCCACTGCACCAGGTGCATGGGAACCATTCACAACAGAGACTGTCCATTCCCTTTTTGGGGGGGGCTGCTTGCAATGATGCCAGGGTTCTTCACTGTTTTGAATGCGAAGGTTTCTCGTCTTCCCCCTCATGGACCCTCCTGGCATGATCCAGGAGTAGACTGAGGCAAAAAATTTCTCGCAAAAAATCACATCCAAACTTTTGGGTACGCTATGTAACGTCCCCCGCTTTTCCAGTGTTAGCAGGGGTGTTGGAAGCGCAGGGGGGGGCTTTTGGGGGCTGACTTTCCTTTCAGATAGCTGCCACACATTCCCAGTTGTGGGGGGTGGTGTTGTTTTAGTCCCACTTTCGGTTCCCGGGTTTTTTCAAACGCGAAAGTGATCTATTTCCCCCTCATGAACACTCCCGGGTGGTCCTGAGAGCAGACTGAGAGGAAAACCCCGCAGAAGTCGCAGACGAATTTCAGGAAACGCCTCCCGCTAACATACCCACTTTCCAGTGCTAGTAGGTGCTAGCAAGCGCGGGGTGGGCCCTCGCTCCTTCACTATCTCAGTCAAATTAGTCTTCCGGGGGGAACACGAGGCTTGCGACGAAGGTGGATTTCATGCTGGGGCGAGAGTCTTCGGAAATGTTTCCCCTATAAGATCCTCCAGAGTTGTTGTGAGGATGATCTTTTATTACAATTTCAGAAAGTAAGGTTACCCCCCGTGCCTTTGTGGTCGGTTTCCCCCGGGGGGCACCTTTGGGCCATTTTTACTGGCTGATCTTTCTTTCCCGGACCAGACTTTTGTTTTTCCATCTGCCCCCTTTCAACTCCCCACAGGTTGGGCAAGTCGCCGGATCTGTTGCACCCTTCTGTGTAGAATTTCTTTGGGGAGTTTTGCATGACCATAACTTGGGGCCCCAGAGGCCCCCTTCCCGCACCCCTCCTTGCTACCTTCGCATAAGATGGGGTGGAATGGGGTTTTTGGGGGTGAGCCCCGTCAGCTTGTCCTTCCCGTTCCCACCCACCCCTTCTCGGGCCCAGCCTTTCCATTTGTTCGAGGATTCGCCCCTAGAATAATATCCAGGGTGTAGGGCGAGCTTTCTTTACGTGGGGGCCCACATCCCTAATTTCATCAGGTGGGACGAGGACTTGCATCGGTCCGCGGTGGTCCTTCGCAGTTTGTAGCCGAGGCGGGAAGGATCTGACCCGGGAGTCCGGGGCTGCATTCATGCACCCCGGATCCAGTTCCAGGGGCAGGTGGTAATGTCGCTTCCGCCCTCCGTAAATGCCCGATCCATCCAGTTGCTGGTTGGGCCCCCCTTGTGCGGACTTACCAGCTGGTCGACGGTCAAGGACGAATTAAACAACAGCTAAACAGGAACCGAGGGGTCACTTCCTCCGTCTCAAGGCCCACAGCACACATGGGAGCAGGATAAAATTTGGGATGGTTCAGGTAGCCTTGCCGCGTCGCATAGTTGGGGTGAAGGTTGACAACAAGACACCGGGGAAGGGGGGGATTGGTCACAGGAACGCCACAAATTTTTCCCTCATCCCGTCGACGGAGGGCTGCCGTGTTGGGAACAGTTGATGGGGCATAGGGGTGCGGATTTGCCCCCCATCCTGAATCGGGGGGAAATTTTGGGAGCCTATCAGCGAAAGAAAATCAAGGCTTCCATCGCCATTGTCTTTTTTGGGGAAAGGGTCACTGTGGTCACCCGGGGGGCCCATAAACTCCATAGTTGGGAACCGGCAACAGCTTACAAAAAACCGTTCGTGGGCCGTTCCCCAAAAAATGCAGTTCCCCTTTTTGCGGAATGCAATGGGGACCTTTTTGTTCTAACACTATTGTCCTATCAGCAATTTCGAAAAAAAAAAATGTAAAGTTCAGGGTAGAAATTGAATTTACTCTGTTTTACAGATGTCAAGCAGGAAAAAAGGGCCCGGTGAGCACTGCATGGTGCCAGGCCAGTCACACATTGGCCTATTATACAATTATACATATGCAGCACGTGCCCCAAAGGTCCACGAGAAGTGGGGTTATGTGCACCCTCCAAAAGGGGTGGGTTTCCGCAAGAAAAAGGCAAATGTGTGTGCGCATAGACAGTTGGGAGGGGGGTCACATGTTGGCAAAAGGCTCACTGGGACGGTGGGAGGGACCACCCAGTAATGGCCACCACAAGTTAAAAGCACCCCCAATTCATGGCGATCGGACCAACCAAACGGGAATTTAAAGGGTAATAGAAAGAGTCAACTAGCATGCATACCTCCAAGGGTTTACGGGAATTGGGCCAAAAAAACCCGTTGGAAACCCATTAAAGGGGGTACCCAAATGAGCAAAAATCTAAAAAAATTTTTAAAAAAAAAAAAAAAGAATAATGAAGTTAAGAATTATATACTGCTGTTATTAAGAGGATCTCAAAAATTTGTTTAAAAAAATTTAAATTGATTAAAAAAAAAAAATAACTAGAAAAATAAAGTCAGTTAAGAAAAATTTTATAATGTTGTTATGAAGCAAGAATCTCAAAAGATTTTGTTTAAAAAGCTTAAAAAATGCTTAAAAACTAGCTAGAAAATTAAATCAGTTAAAAAAATTTATATAATGCTGTTATTAAGCAAAAATCTCAAAGAATTTGTTTAAAAAGTTAAAATTGATTGAAAAAATAACTGGGAAATTAAGTCAGTTAATAAATTCTGAAATGTTGTTATTAGGCAAAAATCTCAAAAAAAAAGCCGCAGAATGATAGTCCCTCCTGCTATGACATACACACCGATGGGCTCGGAAGAAACAACAACAAGACACTGTGTTGGGGCAAGGTTAGCATGGCAACCGAATACAACACACTAGCCACGCAGTTTAACCTCGATTTTTCTAAGTCCAAACCTACGACATTCTAGCAAATTGAATTATATAAACAGGAGGGGGGCACCTGATTCAGTTCTAATTAAAACATTTACGAAATTGTGCCGCGCCAACAAGTAGTACATGGCTATTCATTCTAGAGCGCGACGCGTCATACTTAGTAACTGCTGCATCATCCAATATGGCGGACGAGCGGGGATGGGTGTACGGATCAGCAGACCCACGTGGGTTATAGAATAGTAATCAATCCCGCTCCATCCGCTCAAATTAAGAACAAAAGGTAGATATTTTATGATAATTAGAGAAAGGGTGATGCAGCAGGGCATGACACATAGTTATTTCCCGAACACGGCGTTAAAAACGGCCATGTTGGGCGACAAACTATCCATTACCAAGACTCAGCGCGTTACTCTAGACAATAATCTGAGTCCATCGAGCCTAGTATATACACACTAATGCACAATAAATCAACACAAATTACAACTAACCCCACTCCCACGAGGTTAGGAAAACTCAATTTTCATAAAAAGAAGAGAAAACATAATATAAAACGAGCATTTCATGGCGATATTCAACTAAAATGAACAACCATGTGTCCTGCTAGCTAGGATTAGATGCAACAAATCTAATTCCATCACTTAATGAGTCCATAGTAATTAAGAGATAACCACGTGGGACTCATCTTACGACTCTTATGTTCCAGGCTATTGACATATTAAAAATAAATACACAGTTTAACACTGTACACAGACAAATAACATTGACGGGGAAAAGGAATCGCGATCCTGAAAAGACTGAAAAAAAAGGAATCGCGGTCCTGAAAACACAAGCATATCAACACAATACAGGAACCGCACACAGGTAACATAAAATACAATAAAAAACGAAGGGGAGTGTAGAGATAATCAAGTAAGTAAAATAACACAAAATAAACGTGTGAAATTAACATAAGAGTCGCAAGTCAGGAGCACGTGGGGCAATTACGCCCGCACTAGAAACGCACAAATCATAAACAATTAAAAAGAACCATGTGAAAATTGTATAGAATCATGGTAACGTTAAGAGATTATTATATACACTAGGAAGACATGTTATGCAATGCTGTGTAGGAGGTAGGAAAGAAAGTAAGATTAAAAAAGCATGCGAGACTCACCGGGCCTTAATTTGCAATTAGCCACACATTAGGTGACTAATCACAGGGGAGGAAAAACACAAGCACATCCAGGTGGGTGTACACACCGCAGATATCTTATTTGTGGGCACTAATTCCGGCAGGTAAACACACTAATTAACGGAATCTTGAGGCACACACACAAAAACACTATCCTGCGGGTAAACACGCAACTGATGAAAAACAAAGGCTGAAGACACAATCGTGAGCACTAATCGATGATGGGAGGAAAAAACTTGAAGTCCGAAACGTCAACAGATCGGTACGGCTCAGCAGGCAGTATATTTTCAAAGTCCAAGATGTAAACACAGGAACGGTTGAGCTTCTTCCGACTAATAAAAAAGTGGATATGACTCTATTTTAAGGGTCTATTCCGGTGGGAAAATCCAATTAATGTTTAAATCGTTATGGAACTTTTTTAGAAAATTAATTCCAGCCTTAATTGGCAGGATCCTAATTGATGATCTGCTTAATTAGGGGTCCAAAGATTAGAACAGCCAGCAGGCTGAGCTGGCACAACACTGGGCCAGATGACTGGGCAGTGCTGCAGCAGGTCAACGCCGTGGTGGGTTTAATTAAAATTTCCTATAGGCCTGTCGGCTAATCGATGGGGATAATAACCCAATGTATCCCAACGCCTGCCACCAGGTGTCCAACCAAAATGACCTTGCGGCCACTCTTCGGAAAAATATTTTCACAATCTCAAGGGCCGCACACATAAAAATATGTACCTTTGTATATCGTGATTTGGAACAAAACATCTATTGGAGTGAAAAATTTTAAAACAGAGTAATTATACACGGCCGTTTTATTATTTTCATGTATACAGACATAGATAATATAATAATGCAAAATGATCAAATAATGTTTAAAATATTACAGTTGCCTTTTTCTGAAAAATTACAGTGTGTTCCTTTTGAAATGATCTTTCGTTACTCTTTGTTGAAATTTGATAGTGCTGTCATTCGCAAATGATTAAGTATACATTGTCCTTATTTTTTAAACTTTAAAAACATCTCTTGACTGCCTCTTGCTTTTGGGGCACTCCAAACAGAAAAGGAGGAGAAACGAAAATCGCACACACAGAGAATCATGTACCATCCATAGTAAAAGATATGCATAGTGCAGTTCGAAATTTATTAAAAAAGAGTAATTTACTATAGTAAAATCAAATGTAACTGTTTGATAAAATATAAATCTATTTTAATCTAAATCTATTATTAAAAAAAGGATTTATTTTAAAACAAGAATAGGTAACAGGCAAATACATTGTAGATATATATCGTAATATATATATAAACTTCCCCTCAAATAAATTTCAGAATGAAAAATTTTAAAAATTTTAATATTTAAAAATTCTTTTATAAAGAGTCGGCGGGTCAAATTTACGTACTGGCGGGCCACATGCGGCCCGCGTGTTGGATACCCCTGGCCTACACCATAATATCGCTGCCACCCCTTGGAATCTGACCAACTGTGTCCCAGGGTTTCTTTAAAAATTCGCATATTCGTATTTGCCCATCAATGTGATTTACCAGAAATTGAGATTTGTCGGACTAGGTAACATTCTTTCATTCTTCTATGGTCCATAGTCAATGTTCCAAGCAACATTGCAGACACTGTTGATTATGACGTATGATTAATGTAAGGACACGATTCGGGTGCCGCTCATGCACCCGAGTGTATGTACACTGTTTATTGAGAAACTATTTGGGTTGACACTGTTGTAACTGCTGCCAATATTGGCCTTTTTACGTGGAGTAACGATTATTAGGTAAAATCAGGTTTAATGAAACAAAATCAGATTTTGGGCCCCAAGCTCAAACACGTACTTTGCGTCAGTCAAGCTTTGGGCCCCCTAGAGTCCCAGTCCCCCGCACTGCGGCAGTGTACGCTACGTCACTGCTTTTTACCCTTTCGATTACGGTAATTCGCATCATGATTTGCTGCAGTTTTTTTGATAAAATATTTTTTTAATCACTACATTGAAAATTAAGGGATATACATAAACAAAATACTCAATTTTGGAAAATTTAATCCATTAGAGCTAATTAATTAATTAAAGATATTCAACTGTAGAATTAATTATATACACTGTTCACTTAAAATAAATAGTCAAATCGTTTCCTAAGATCTTCGTTGACATGCAAAAACAAATAAGACACTTACCTTTTGACATCAACTATTTTTTTGGATAAAAAATGATAATCTTCGCAATCCGCTGGAAACGCAATTTCTGCTATAAAACTATTCGCCTTTCCCACTAAAATGCTCATCATAGAACCCGTGTTGCCATATATCTTGGAAGAGGGGAGTTAAAAAAATATTCCTGCTAAGTATCGTCAGAGTATTCGTAAAAATGGTTATTCTATGTAATTTTAAAGTGAGAATGGTACTTATAAGTACCGTCGGTAGATAAAGGGTTAGATCACTTTTTATATAAGTACTCACAACCAATATTTTATAAGTACCAATGTATGAGCACCTTTGGTGAGCTGCTCAACTCACCAAAGGTGCTCATACATTGGTGAGCTGATGCTCCTAGACAGCGAGTCTTAACAATGTAACCTTCATCAAAATCTGTTTTAAATCTGCTGTTTTTTTCATTAGTTCAATAAATACTCTTATGTGTGGAAAGACGGTGCATGAACGCTTTATACAATCCTGTGTCGCGGTTTTATCTCCAAGCCAGTTCATTGCTTTAGGTGAGGAATGGTCTAAATGTAATTGCTGTTCTGTGTAGTGTTACGTAACGGATCGTCTTTCATGCGTAGGAACGGTCTAAGTAATTGACACACAGGATTTTTTTTCGAATATAAATCCTTTAGTTCTATAACTATCCAATAATTTCAGTAGATTTATAATTAACAGGAAAAACAATCCACCCTTGTAAAATACACTAAGCATGTACATTCCACGAATTTAAAGTCCATATAACAATACAAATTCATAGACTCAATATCGCATTGATTGATTGAAAGGTTGAAGGGGATATAGAGCAACACATGCTATCAACCCTCAAAAAAGAAGAAAAGGTAAGAAAAGCCTAATAGATTAGTAAATACTAAAAATTTTCTCATTCCCTTTAAAAGACTCTGAAAGTTGATTTGTTATTCATAGCCTTTTCCAAAACATCTCTAAACGTGATAGTGGAATGTGGATCAATATGAAGAATAGACCAGAGGTTATTTCGATGTCTAGTATATCTGCTACAGTTTAGTATATAATGTGTGGTCCAAATATTTAACAATTATTATTATAGTACACATTGCATTATCCTGTAAGTTAAATTTATGTAGAAGGCCTGGAGTGATGATCAATTTTATTGAAGATCTGAGTGCTAAGATTTTCTTCTGATTCTCTGTCCACTTTTGAAATGATATCAATGGTCGGAATATTTCCCAATTTTTCTCAAAATATTTGCTTAAGTAAAATTTTTTCATTAATTTTTGAATCTATTTCGATATATATTTTTATGAATGTCTTCTGGGCAATCCAGTCAATGTTATTGACTCGTGACCGATCTTGCGAGATTATCTGCCTGCTCATTCCACTAATTTCGAATGTCCTGAATCCAAAAGCAGAATTAACTGATTAATGCAGTTAGATAGCATGTAAATTTTGTTAGAGTCTATGAATTACCTTATGGGATTTGGTAGAGTAATTTTGAAGAGCAGAAAGAACAGAAAGACTATCCGACAAAATAAGTAAATTTGTATTAAATTCCACCAGATCATCTAAGGCCTGACAAATAGCCAAAGCTTCTGCAGTAAAAACGGAGTTATAATGGTTGATTCTGTAAGCGAATGAAGATTTTTTTGATATACCTGATTTTTTGAAGCATCAGTATCTATAACGAAAAACTTTTGAAATTCACGTTCGATCGTTTCATCACATAAAACGCTTATTGCAGGAATTGGTAGATTTTTATCTTGAAATTTAAACCTATTGATATAAATTTTACATGGAAGGTCTAAAAAGGTAATTAATCTGGGAATTGAAATAATTTGATCACAACCAACATTTAAATCATGTAGTGCACTAATGATATTATTTTTATCTTCTTCCAAAACATTAAGATTCATTGTCTCAGGGATATTGTAATAAAAGAGGAGAAAAATCACTATTAGAGATTTGAGTAATGCACTGGTTTTACAATCTTCTAATTTTTATCTGAAAAATTTCTTTTTGACCAGCTAACTTTAGGAGCACAATATTTGGGGTCCATTGAGGGAGACCTAAGGCTATTCGGAGGGCTTTAGTTTGAATAACATTGAAAGGAAAGGTTTTAATTGATTTCCAGACCATTTATTTATTATGTGACAAATGTAATAAAACACACTGTATATGCTATTATTAACTAAATTAATGAGATCTCCCGGATCTCGGCCCATAATGTTTATATGCCATACCCTTCAGTGCATTGATCCTTTTCAAGGCTTTACTACTTAGTTGATTTTAATATAAAATTTGACAGCGTTTAGAAAAAAAACTCCTAAGTATTACCAGAAGTTTGCTGTTGGGGAAACCAGCCAACAAAAATATTAGAAGAGCATATTTCTTTTATTTGGATAATTCAGCTATTGTACATTTCTCTGGCTTAAATTCGCTTCATATTTACACCACTGGGAAATTCTTTTCCAGTGTATTTTGTATTTTTACAGTCCTCAATCCTCCAGCATTCAACTTCCGGACTTAAGGTATCAAATATATCATGCATGTAAATATTATACAAAATAGGGAGACAGTGATGACTGCCTTTGGGCTAGGCCCCTGCGGAACAAGCTGTTTGGGAGAAAAATAACCCCTCCATTTTATTTGGAATGTTCGAGATGCGAGAAATTTATGCATCCAATTTGCTATGTGTTTCCTGCTATATCAATTTTGTAAAATATTTATAACAAGACCATCCATCGCAAACAGAGTCGTATGCACTTTAATGTCTAAAATTATTCCTAGTACAAAAAATTGTTTCTGTAATTTTGCATTCATTATTGCCTTATGTACAAGATAAGTAGCACTTCTGCTATCTTTGAAAGGAACGAAACCATAATGTTGGGGATGAAGTTTTTTTTTCTTTAGTTAAATAGTAAGAAATCCGATTAGTTAAAATTCTCTCAAAAGTTTTTGAAAATACAGAAGTCAGAGCTATTGGTCTGTAGGAAGACATCTTAGTTTTATCTTTACACGGTTTTGGAATCGGGAGAATGATTGCATGCTTCCAAGAATCTGGAACAATTGCATTATCAAATAATTTTTGAAAATATCTTAAAATTACATCACGTTGATCCTGATCAAGATTTTTAAAGAAAGTTGCTGTAACATGATCAGCCCCAGAAGTTGTGTTTTTTGAATTTTTTATTGCACTATGCAATTCAAAAATATGGAATGGTTTATTAAGAAGGTTATTTTTGTCGTAGAGAAAATCCAAAGGAAGTGGTTCATGATAGGCATTTTTAGATGCAAAATAATCTGCAAGCATATTTGCTTGCAAAATTGAGGATGAGTGAAAAACCTATTATTAAGCTGAAGAATATTAAGTTTCTGGATCGGTGTCAGTAACTGTGTGGAAAATTTTTCAGAATATTAAAAACATCTTGGGATTAGGTGCATTGCTTGGCTATCTTGTCCCAGTACATTCTTTTAATGTAGAATCCAAGTTTGCTCGCATATTGCTTATATCTGATCCATATAATTCAGGTGAAATCTCTAATAGCTCTCTTCCTAAATATTTTTTAAGCTTATAGAATTTATAACAGGTACTATTCCACCATGGGTGTAAGCGATCTATTCAAAACTTCTTTAATTTCCCTAATATTATTAGTAATGACTTGCGATATCTTATTAGAAAGATTCTCAGAATTAACTTCTGATTATTTAGAATAAAATGCGTTTGGTTCATAACAGCTTGCCAGTTTACTTTTTTAAAAATTCGCTTATTTGAATTGAGGAGAGAAAGCTCTGTAATAATTGGACTATGATCACTTTCAAAAGAGCAATCTAAAACATAACTATTGCAGTATCCAGACATGCTTGAAGAACAAACTGAGATCTATTAATGATGCTGTACCTGCTGAACTTCTATATGTGGGAAAAGCCGTGTTAAGAACCAAATTAGAATCAGTAATCCATTCAACAAATTCATTACTATACCTTGAGAAGTGATCCGATCCCCACACACATCGGGTGATGAAGGTTAAAATCACCAAAAATGAACATTGGAGCCGTTAGGGATTCAAGAAAAGATTTAATCAGCATAATATTAAATCCCCGTGGAGCATAAATATTTACAATATAAAATGAAATATTTCGAACATCTATTTTAATTGCGAGGATTTCTAAATCTTTGATTTGTTGAATCTGTTGTGCAGAAATATTTGAAGGAACAGCTGTTACTAAACCACCAGCTGATCCGTCTTTTCTAAAAATGGTTTTATTTGGAAAATTTTATATTGTCATGAATTGATAAAAAGGTTTTTGAAAAAATCCAGGCATCTGCTTCAGAAGTGAGATGTTTTAACCATATGAATTTATTTTTTTGAGGCATCTACAATTCCATTGTATTATATTCATAAATACTAAGAAAAAAAAAATTAACTAGAAAAACTATCCTCCTTTTGAGGAAAGAAAACAAACTAATGAAGACTATACTCATTCCAAAACAAAAAACTCTCCGAAAAAGCGAACGTATTTACAAAATCATAATTCCGTAATTATCCCATACTCATGCTATTGGAACTTCACTTCAGGATGCACGGTTTTATGGATTGAGTGATTTGTTACCTACAGCTCTTCCGCAATGGGGAATGACCGATTTCCCATTTCAAAAACCTTACAAGGTGAGAAAGGCTGGCAACCCATTGTTTTTGAAAAGCTTCCATAATTAAAGAGGCTTGCTTTTTCTAATATTGTTTGAAAAGATGTCAGCATGTTTTCCAAAGTTTTTTTTCCAGATAGTTCTTGCATATTTGTATTAACTGCATTAGTCTGGATTACTGCAGAATAAGATGTTTTTATTGTCACGGAATCTTCTTCACGCTTCTCCCAATGTAAGATGTTGCTCAGATTTCCATTCCAATATCTTTTTTTCTTTTATATATTCGGAGCAATTTAATGAGTTAGCTGGGTGATCACCTTTGCAATTTATGCATCTTGAGTTATTAGAACATTGTCCAGAATGCGAAATACCACAGTTGATACATATTGCAGTTTTTTGGCAAAAATCTAGCAGAATGTAGGAAACTGAAAACATGTACATTAAGTGTCTGGCTTATCTTGAAATTTTGAATTTTTTTTTCTTCATACTATATAATGCGATTTTAAAAGAATTGCACTTTGTGCAACATTTTAGTTGCATTCCACTAGAATCTTTATTTTAAGCATAAATTTGTACAAAGTCAGTAAAATTCCTTTTATATTGTTGATAAAATTAATAAATATTTCAGAAACTTAGTTTGAAATGTATTATCCATCTTTAGACTGGATTTCAATCAAATTTAAGTATTGTGAATTTTCTTTAATTTCTGGAAGCGTTAAACTAAACATTTTTCTCTCACAAACCAAAGATACTTTTAAATTGAGCTTAATGTGCCCACACAAAGAAAAATACAAATAGAAAATACTTTTAAGACATTAACGATTTGCTTATAGGTGTATAGGCTATAATAACCATTATGATATCTGAATTATTTGGTTGGTATTTACACAGGCATTTTCAATTTTTTCCAGAAGAAAAAGTCTATAAAATCTTAATCTTTTATAATAAGTCTTGATAAATTAATGATATGTATACTCGAAAAGAGCTACTGCATGTTTAATATAAAAATAGTTTCTTGTCTCGTAATTTTCACCAAAACAAGCGGTGTTAACTACGTGGGGTTATCCAAACGAGTGGTGATAGTTACGATTTTGCCTCGATGTCGCATCTAAAACCAAAGTCCAGATCAACAATGATAAGGACGTTCAGCTCATCACTTAAGAGCTTTCAACACTGGCATTGAGGCACACAGCACTGGTAGGTGGGAAAACAGTTTCACACTATATAGCAAGCAACACAGTAAATATAATCCAATACACAAAAATAAACAAGTCATCAATTAGAAAAAAGTGAAGATACAAAGATGGAATATTTACAAGTCCGTTGTAGTTTAAACCTCCACAACGGTGGGAGGGGCAAATAGTGGAGCTCACAAATACAGTTTCAACAATGGCAGTGTCCACTGATGACTTCACTGTTGGAGTGCCAACTGCCATTGCGTTGTTCGAGTTGCGCCCGAGGGCGATGGGACGCTCTGGGAAGGCCCAGAGTTCAAAGAGTTTGAAGGTTGTTCCTGAGTGCACTGGGGTGAATCGGTGGAGTAATTGTCGCACCTGTGAGATGCTGTATGTAGATTACCCACCGGATGCAGTCAGATACACACAACTTTCGCAGAACCGCCAGGTACCTGTTTGTCGCAACCTTCCGAAGAAAACCGTCTCCGGGTCCCAAGCCCCAGAGAGCCGACTGGCCAATGCCGGCACAATGTGCACCTGTTGGAATCCGGAGAGATGTAAAAGTAAAAGTAAGAGCCCAAATATTTGAACATCTCTTTCCTCTCGGTCCTGGTTGAAGGCTCGTCTTCTGTTCTCGAACGGAAATGCGACGTCGACGATATATATGTTGCGCTATCAATTTGCGCCACCAAGTCCGGACGAAGGCGATTAGGTCCAACAACCTGGTTTTCCGACAGACCAGCCCCGGAATGCAATCGCAGCCCGATCCTCGCGCGAGGGACAGCGTTGTGCTCAACTGCCATGCCGCAGAGTAGGATTTGCAGTGGTTTATGACGTGCGGGAGTGTTCCCATCCCAATGGCCGCATTTCCTACACTGCCGCAATGTTGGCAGTGGGTTCCCTTCTTGTTGGCATTGAGGGGACCAAGTTGAGGCGGGCTTTGTGAATGAACCTCCAGTCGGTTTTCCAACCCATTTTCCATATGTGATGAAATGTAGCTGGTGGGCGCCATCGCAACACAGTCCATTACCTTCCTTGGGAAGGGCGGCAAGTAACTGTGTTTCCCGACTTGAAAATTCGTCATGGAAGGCCTCTTTAATGCCCCCGTTTCGTCGAGGTAAGGACTTCATCACCAATCGTTACCGTCGGCTTGCCTTTTAGTGAAGGACCAGGTCACTCTACGTCGAGTGGAGGCCTTCCTCGCGAGTCCATGTATTGATAGCTGGTTGGTCGTTCAGCATACTTCCCCTTCCATCGAACCACACTCATGCGCCGAGGTCTCATCACTCGGCTGCTCACAATTCTATGGGCAACCGTCCTGGTCATCAAGCTGGCCAAGGGTCAAATGAGACATCCTCGTCCCTTGATGTCAATAATTTGAACGCCGGAAATGACCAGATATGGTCGGAGTCTTCTCCCTTCGCCGATGCAACACCGCAGCTCCGAGCTTCCTGTTGCCATAGATGTGGTTCGCGCTTGGATGGGAGGAGAGTATACTTTTGATTTCCTTCCTAGCAGCAACAACATCCACCCTTACACTCCAGTCGGTCTTGCCCAACTGGCCTGTGCGCATAGAGAAGGACAGAGTTGCTTAGCGTCTTCAATGCGTCCAACTTCGCCACTGCGCAAGGTGCGAGGTGGATATCTTCTCCAAAATGGTCAAGGCTTGATTCGCGGTCTTGAAGTTTTTCTGTACGAAGTTGTGCTCACTGGCGTTCCGCGTAGGTGTATGAGTCATCATCACTGAGAGCTGGATCTCAGCGCCTTCCAGTTGAACTTCTGTAGGTACAGAGCCGGTGGAACCTTCCCGAGAGGTGAAGAGTAGCACACTTGGAGTGGCTGAGGCTAAACATAGTGCGCCAAGTCTTCATGGGCCGTGACTGTTATCATTTCCTGCATGTTCGGCATCGTCTGCCAACAGCACGATATCATCCGCAAACGCCAGTATGGTTTCGCTCCTGTTCTCCTGGATGGTATGGGAGAACCTTGTCAATGGAGAGTTGAAAAGGATTCCACTCGCGGGCACCCCTGCTTGACTCATTGAGCAGCTGGATAGAGGTTTGTCCTCTTCCGTCAACACGCAAGTGTTAGACCCCTGATAGATGCTGCATATTAGGGAGACAAAGTTTTGGTCCACCCCACAGGCGACGAGGGAGTCAATCACGACCTGCCTTGGGACAGAACCGAAGGCATTCGATATGTCCAGCCACGCCACGAGTTTGTCAGTATCACAACGGCGTGCTGCCTCTAGATGTTGTGTGAGCAAGAAGTTGTGTTCCAGCACGCCGTCATAAGGGGAGAACCCCTTCTGCGCAGGAGATAGGATGGCATTAGCCTCACACCACTCAGACAGTTTCTTCGCCAGACACTTCGTGAAGAGCTTATAGATGGTATTTGAAAGTGAGATAGGCCTCCATCATCTGCTGCTGACATCCTTCTTAGGATCTCCAGCACCCGATGTTTTCCGCGACCGGGATGTCAGACAACTTGATGCAGATGCTAAAGATCCGCGTTAGGATGGAACAGGAGGGGTCAAGTTCTCTCCAGTGCTTGTAGCAGATTAGATCTTGACCAGGAGCGGAGTTTTCTGCCGACTTGAGGCACCCCGCCACAAAGGGCTGGGAAAAAGATTCCATGATCAGTGGCCTTGTAGGGGGTTCCGAGTGAATCCGCTCAACTGGAGAGTTAGAGGTCTCCCAAACAGACTGGAAGTATCTGAAGGTCTCCTCCATATTGACCGGGCATCTCTGGCTTGGTTCTTGAGTGATTGCCCTCACACATTTCCTCCTGTTCCACTTGTATGTCTGCTGGACCTGCTGTGGGGTTCTGTAGTTCGAGTCCACCATGGCTGGGCCCATTTATCTCACTTTTCCTT
Source organism: Trichonephila inaurata madagascariensis (assembly GCA_019973955.1). NCBI lineage: Eukaryota > Metazoa > Arthropoda > Arachnida > Araneae > Nephilidae > Trichonephila > Trichonephila inaurata. The sequence continues at coordinate 63,006 of BMAV01010487.1, read as the reverse complement.
CTTGTCGGTTGGAGATGGAAGTAGTCTTGCACTGCAGCCGTGACATTGCACAATCGCTTCTTCAAAAGTGTGCGCGGGCGCTGATCTCATCCATCTCCAAGAGCGTGTTGGAGAGGCTCCAAGAAGGGCTTCAGCAAGTTCGGCACTTTGAAGGTCAATTCTTCCCTCTCTCGGGTTTAGTCTTCCCCTGCTCATTTCCTGGGTTGGAACGGGGGTGAGTCTCAGGTAGGTGGTTGGGAGGTGGAGCCAGACGCATGCTTCCAGGGTCACCTGACGACAGCGAAGCTAAAGCCCTTCTGCTTTCTTCACCCTCCTTGTTCGGGCCCCTCTGGATCTGAAGGGCAGGCATTCGGTCTTTGATCGCCTGTCCTGTGCGGACTTTTTCATGGTTCAGGAGTCCAGCCCTGATGTGAAACACTCCTCACAGTCGGCACACGGCCATTCACCAGCTGCCGATTAATCTTTACTCATCGTGAGGCTAAGAATACAGGGTGCTGGGTGAAAGCTTTTTCCCGATTCTTTTGCCACGGTGTACACCAGTACCGCATCTGCCGATTACTACTCCTGCGCACAGCTGTTAAGTGGCGCTTGAGCGAGTTGGACGTCGAGCAACACTTTGCTGTGCTGAATGCCTCGCACATCCAGATATCGGGCAGGCGAGCACTTTCGGCGGGAAGGTGAGTCGTATTGTTTCACTCCAGATCGAGACCCCAGCCGTACAGGTAGACTCTATGACTTCATCCATTGATACTTGATGTTGGCATCTGGAGTTGGAGGAGGGATGGGCTGTTCCACTCATGTCATCTTGCTTACTGGCTCCGCTGTCCTTTTCCTCTCTTCCCCCACTGGCACACCATGGTTCCTGAGCAAATGGTATGTCAGCCCCTTTCGAGTCCTACAAGCATGGCCACAAATGTCACAGGTCGTGCTCGCATCCCCTGCCAGTGTTGGGATGGTATGGCTGGCTGCTGTTTGAATTGGGGGAGCGGGCTCGCTGTTGGCATGGCTTGTGGTCGCCACATGGCGGCTAGGCTCGTCAGGGCAGAGTACATTGTACGCTGGAGTACTGGGGCAAGCTGAGGCGTCAGCAACGTCTTTTGCAAAGCGCACCACCTTGGTGTGGGTCTGCCCATCATTTTTCTTCTTGAAAGAGTCGTTGTGGACAGTCCTGATGTGTTGCGACAGGCTTTGCTGAGGACTGAGCATTCTTGCACAGTGTGGGCACCACACTGCCTCCTTGTATTTCTTCTTTCTGCTGGGCTCAGGAGCATCCCTGGCTTCTTTGGCGCCAGGGTGGCACTGGGTCACATGCCCGTCAAGTGCCACTTGAGAAAGAAAGCTCAAAGGCATACGCCCACTGCACCAGGTGCATGGGAACTCATTCACAACAGAGACTGTCACATTCCTTGTTGAGGGGGGTGCTGCTTGCAATGATGCCACGGGTTCTTCACTCGCTTCGAATGCGAAGGTTATCTCGTCTTCCACCTCATGGACCCTCCTGGCATGATCCAGGAGTGCAGACTGAGAGGCAACCATTCTCTCGCAAAAAGTCACATCCAAACTTTAGATACGCTATTCGCTAACGTCCCCTGCTTCTTCCAGTGTTAGCAGGGGTGTTGGCAAGCGCAGGGGTGGGTCTTTGCGAGGCTGCACTTCCTTCTCAGTATCAGCTGCCACACATTCTAGTTGTGGAGGTGGTGTTGTTTTTACGTCGCCACTTTCGGCTCCGGTTGTTTCCAAACGCGAAAGTGATCTCATCCACCTCATGAACACTCCTGGTGGTCCTGAGAGCAGACTGAGAGGCAAACGCCGCAGAAGTCGCAGACGAATTTCTTCAGGAAACGCCTGCCCGCTAACATACCCACTTTTCCAGTGCTAGTAGATGTGCTAGCAAGCGCGGGGGTAGGCCTCTGTGAGACTGCTCTTCACTCATCTCAGTCAAATTAGTCTTCCGGGTGGAACACGAGGCTTGCGACGAAGGTGGGATTTCATGCTGAGGCGAGAGTCTTCGGAAATGTTTCCTCCTATAACGATCCTCCAGAGTTGTTGTGAGGATGATCTTTTTATTACAATGCCTGCAGAAAGTAAGGTTGACCCCACGTGCCTTCGTGGTCGGTTTGCCCCTGGGGTCACCTGTCCGATCACTGGCTGCATCTTTCTTTCCCAGGACCAGACTTTCGTTTTTCCATCTGCCCCTTGCAACTCTCGACAGGTTGGGCACACGTCGCCTTGTGATCTGTTGCACCCTTCTCTGTGTAGAATTTCTTTGGGCAGTTGCTGCATGACCATAACTTGGCCACAGAGGCCACCTTCGCCGCACCTCTCCTTGCTACCTTCTGCATAAGATGGGGGTGAGAATGCAGGTTTTCGAGGTGAGCCTGTCAGCTTGTCCTTCCACGTTCAACCAACCACCCTTCTTCGCCCCAGCCTATACCATTTGTACGAGGATTTCGCCCCTAGAATAATATCCAGGATGTAGGGCGAGTCTTGCTCACGTGGAGGCCCACATCCACTAATTTCATCAGGTGCGGACTGAGGACTTGCATCGGTCCGCGGTGGTCCTTCGCAGTTTGTAGCTGACGGCGTGGAAGGGATCTGAGCTTCGGAGTCCTGCAGGCTGCATTCATGCATCGCCGTATCCAGTTCCATGGTGCAGGGTGGTGCAATGTCGTCTTCCTCGTCCTCAATCTGTATAATGACCGATCCATCCAGTTGCTGGTTGGCGCCTCCTTGCTGCGGACTTACCAGCTGGTCGACGGTCAAGGACGAATTGAGACAACAGCTCATACACGGAACCGAGAGGTCACTTCCTCCGATCTCAAGGCCCACAGCACACATGGGAGCAGGATCAAATTGGATGGCTTCAGGTAGCCTTGCCGCGTCGCATAGTTGCGTGGGTGAAGGTTGACAACAAGACACCTGGGAAGTGGGGGGATTGGTCACAGGAACGGCCACTATTAGTTCCTCTATCCTCGTCGACGCGAGGGCTGCCGTGTTGGGAACAGTTGGATGGGCGCATAGGGGTGGCGGGATTTGCACCCTCATCCTGAATCGGGAGGACATCTTGGAGCCTATCGAGACGAAAGAAAATCGGGAAGGCTTCCATCGCCATTGTCTTTGTCGAAGGCTCACTGTGGTCATCCCTCAGGTGGGCCCATAAGCCCTCCATAGTTGGGAACCGCACCGCACACAGCTTACAAAACCCGTTCGTGGCCGCTTCCTCAAAAGTGCATGTTCCCCTTGTGCGGAATGCAATGGGAGACTCTTCAGTTCTAACACTCATTGTCCTATCAGCAATTTCGAAACAAAAAATGTAAAGTTCAGGGTAGAAATTCGAATTTACTCTGCTTTTTACAGATGTCAAGCAGGAAATAAGGCCCGGTGAGCACTTCGCATGGTGCCAGGCCAGTCTACACACATTGGCCTATTATACAATTATACATATGCAGCATCAAGCTGCCCCAAAGGTCCACGAGAAGCTGGTGGGTGCTAAGTGTGCACCCTCCACAGCGGTGCGAAGGTTTTCCGCAAGTAAAGGCAAATGTGTGTGCGCATAGACAGTTGGGAGGGGGTTGTCACATAGTTGGCAAAAGGCGTCACTGGGATCACCGTAGTAGTGGACCACCAGTAGATATTTGGCCACCACAAGTTCAGCACACCCAATTTCATGGCGATCGGACCAACCAAACCGGGGAAGTTAAGGTATATAGAAAGAGTCAACTAGCATGCAATACCTCTCAAGGGTTTCCCACGGGTAATTCAAGCTCATGGAAAAAACCGTTAGGAAACCCATTGAAGGGGTAGCCATGAGCAAAAATCTCAAAAATTTGTTCAAAAAGGTTTAAATTGAATAAAAGCATCAACTAGAAGTTAAGAATTATATACTGCTGTTATTAAGCAGGATCTCAAAAAATTTGTTTAAAAAGTTTAAATTGATTAAAACAAAATAACTAGAAAAATAAAGTCAGTTAAGAAAAATTTTATAATGTTGTTATGAAGCAAGAATCTCAAAAGATTTTGTTTAAAAAGCTTAAAAAATGCTTAAAAACTAGCTAGAAAATTAAATCACTTAAAAAATTTTATATAATGCTGTTATTAAGCAAAAATCTCAAAGAATTTGTTTAAAAAGTTAAAATTGATTGAAAAAATAACTGGGAAATTAAGTCAGTTAATAAATTCTGAAATGTTGTTATTGGAAAAAATCTCAAAAAAAGCCGCAGAATGATAGTCCCTCCTGCTATGACATACACACCGATGGGCTCGGAAGAAACAACAACAAGACACTGTGTTGGGGCAAGGTTAGCATGGCAACCGAATACAACACTTGCCAATGCAGTTTAACCCTTGATTTTTCTAAGTCCAAACCTACGACATTCTAGCAAATTGAATTATATAAACAGGAGGGGGGCACCTGATTCAGTTCTAATTAAAACATTTACGAAATTGTGCCGCGCCAACAAGTAGTACATGGCTATTCATTCTAGAGCGCGACGCGTCATACTTAGTAACTGCTGCATCATCCAATATGGCGGACGAGCGGGGATGGGTGTACGGATCAGCAGACCCACGTGGGTTATAGAATAGTAATCAATCCCGCTCCATCCGCTCAAATTAAGAACAAAAGGTAGATATTTTATGATAATTAGAGAAAGGGTGATGCAGCAGGGCATGACACATAGTTATTTCACGAACACGGCGTTAAAAACGGCCATGTTGGGCGACAAACTATCCATTACTAAGACTCAGCGCGTTACTCTAGACAAAATCCGAGTCCATCGAGCCTAGTATATACACACTAATGCACAATAAATCAACACAAATTACAACTAACCCCACTCCCACGAGGTTAGGAAAACTCAATTTTCATAAAAAGAAGAGAAAACATAATATAAAACGAGCATTTCATGGCGATATTCAACTAAAATGAACAACCATGTGTCCTGCTAGCTAGGATTAGATGCAACAAATCTAATTCCATCACTTAATGAGTCCATAGTAATTAAGAGATAACCACGTGGGACTCATCTTACGACTCTTATGTTCCAGGCTATTGACATATTAAAAATAAATACACAGTTTAACACTGTACACAGACAAATAACATTGACGGGGGAAAAAGGAATCGCGGATCTGAAAGGACTGAAAGAAAAGGAATCGCGGTCCTGAAAACACAAGCATATCAACACAATACAGGGAACCGCACACAGGTAACATAAAATACAATAAAAAACGAAGGGGAGTGTAGAGATAATCAAGTAAGTAAAATAACACAAAATAAACGTGTGAAATTAACATAAGAGTCGCAAGTCAGGAGCACGTGGGGCAATTACGCCCGCACTAGAAACGCACAAATCATAAACAATTAAAAAGAACCATGTGAAAATTGTATAGAATCATGGTAACATTAAGAGATATTATATACACTAGGAAGACATGTTATGCAATGCTGTGTAGGAGGTAGGAAAGAAAGTAAGATTAAAAGCATACCACTGCTCCATTCTGCAATTAGCCACACATTAGGTGACTAATCACAGGGAGGAAAACACAGTTAATATCCAGGTGGGTAAAAATACTGCAGATATCTTATTTGTGGGCACTACTTCCGGCAGGTAAACACACTAATTAACGGAATCTTGAGGCACACACACAAAAACACTATCCTGCGGGTAAACACGCAACTGATGAAAAACAAAGGCTGAAGACACAATCGTGAGCACTAATCGATGATGGGAGGAAAAAACTTGAAGTCCGAAACGTCAACAGATCGGTACGGCTCAGCAGGCAGTATATTTTCAAAGTCCAAGATGTAAACACAGGAACGGTTGAGCTTCTTCCGACTAATAAAAAAGTGGATATGACTCTATTTTAAGGGTCTATTCCGGTGGGAAAATCCAATTAATGTTTAAATCGTTATGGAACTTTTTTAGAAAATTAATTCCAGCCTTAATTGGCAGGATCCTAATTGATGATCTGCTTAATTAGGGGTCCAAAGATTAGAACAGCCAGCAGGCTGAGCTGGCACACCACTGGGCCAGATGACTGGGCAGTGCTGCAGCAGGTCAACGCCGTGGTGGGTTTAATTAAAATTCTATAGGCCTGTCGGCTAATCGATGGGGATAATAACCCAATGTATCCCAACGCCTGCCACCAGGTGTCCAACCAAAATGACCTTGCGGCCACTCTTCGGAAAAATATTTTCACAATCTCAAGGGCCGCACACATAAAAATATGTACCTTTGTATATCGTGATTTGGAACAAAACATCTATTGGAGTGAAAAATTTTAAAACAGAGTAATTATACACGGCCGTTTTATTATTTTCATGTATACAGACATAGATAATATAATAATGCAATGATCAAATAATGTTTAAAATATTACAGTTGCCTTTTTCTTGAAAATTACAGTGTGTTCCTTTTGAAATGATCTTTCGTTACTCTTTGTTGAAATTTGATAGTGCTGTCATTCGCAAATGATTAAGTATACATTGTCCTTATTTTTTTTAAACTTTAAAAAACATCTCTGACTGCCTCTTGCTTTTGGGGCACTCCAAACAGAAAAGGAGGAGAAACGAAAATCGCACACACAGAGAATCATGTACCATCCATAGTAAAAGATATGCATAGTGCAGTTCGAAATTTATTAAAAAAGAGTAATTTACTATAGTAAAATCAAATGTAACTGTTTGATAAAATATAAATCTATTTTAATCTAAATCTATTATTAAAAAGGATTTATTTTAAAACAAGAATAGGTAACAGGCAAATACATTGTAGATATATATCGTAATATATATATAAACTTCCCCTCAAATAAATTTCAGAATGAAAAAATTTTAAAAATTTGACATTTAAAAATTCTTTTATAAAGAGTCGGCGGGCCGCAACTTACGTACTGGCGGGCCACATGCGGCCCGCGTGTTGGATACCCCTGGCCTACACCATAATATCGCTGCCACCCCTTGGAATCTGACCAACTGTGTCCCAGGGTTTCTTTAAAAATTCGCATATTCGTATTTGCCCATCAATGTGATTTACCAGAAATTGAGATTTGTCGGACTAGGTAACATTCTTTCATTCTTCTATGGTCCATAGTCAATGTTCCAAGCAACATTGCAGACACTGTTGATTATGACGTATTATTAATGTAAGGACACGATTCTCTCGGGTGCCGCTCATGCACCCGAGTGTATGTACACTGTTTATTGAGACACTAGTTGGGTTGACACTGTTGTAACTGCTGCCAATATTGGCCTTTTTACCAGTGGAGTAACGATTATTAGGTAAAATCAGGTTTAATGAAACAAAATCAGATTTTGGGCCCCAAGCTCAAACACGTACTTTGCGTCAGTCAAGCTTTGGGCACCCTAGAGTCCCAGCCCCCCGCACTGCGGGAGTGTACGCTACGTCACTGCTTTTTACCCTTTCGATTACGGTAATTCGCATCATGATTTGCTGCAGTTTTTTTTGATAAAATATTTTTTTTAATCACTACATTGAAAATTAAGGGATATACATAAACAAAATACTCAACTTTGGAAAATTTATAATCCATTAGAGCTAATTAATTAATTAAAGATATTCAACTGTAGAATTAATTATATACACTGTTCACTTAAAATAAATAGTCAAATCGTTTCCTAAGATCTTCGTTGACATGCAAAAACAAATAAGACACTTACCTTTTGACATCAACTATTTTTTTGGATAAAAAATGATAATCTTCGCAATCCGCTGGAAACGCAATTTCTTTGCTATAAAAACTATTCTGCCTTCCCCACTAAAAATGCTCATCATCATAGAACCCGTAAGTTGCCATATATCTTGGAAGAGGGAGTTAAAAGCTCCTGCTAAGTATCGTCAGAGTATTCGTAAAATGGTTATTCTATGTAATTTTAAAGTGAGAATGGTACTTATAAGTACCGTCGGTAGATAAAGGGTTAGACCACTTTTTATATAAGTACTCACAACCAATAGTTTGAGAGAAAGACATATGAGCACCTTTGGTGAGCTGCTCAACTCACCAAAGGTGCTCATACATTGGTGAGCTGATGCTCCTAGACAGCGAGTCTTAACAATGTAACCTTCATCAAAATCTGTTTTAAATCTGCTGTTTTTTTCATTAGTTCAATAAATACTCTTATGTGTGGAAAGACGGTGCATGAACGCTTTATACAATCCTGTGTCGCGGTTTTATCTCCAAGCCAGTTCATTGCTTTAGGTGAGGAATGGTCTAAATGTAATTGCTGTTCTGTGTAGTGTTACGTAACGGATCGTCTTTCATGCGTAGGAACGGTCTAAGTAATTGACACACAGGATTTTTTTTCGAATATAAATCCTTTAGTTCTATAACTATCCAATAATTTCAGTAGATTTATAATTAACAGGAAAAACAATCCACCCTTGTAAAATACACTAAGCATGTACATTCCACGAATTTAAAGTCCATATAACAATACAAATTCATAGACTCAATATCGCATTGATTGATTGAAAGGTTGAAGGGGATATAGAGCAACACATGCTATCAACCCTCAAAAAAGAAGAAAAGGTAAGAAAAGCCTAATAGATTAGTAAATACTAAAAAATTTCATTCCCTTTAAAAAGACTCTGAAAGTTGATTTGTTATTCATAGCCTTTTCCAAAACATCTCTAAACGTGATAGTGGAATGTGGATCAATATGAAGAATAGACCAGAGGTTATTTCGATGTCTAGTATATCTGCTACAGTTTAGTATAATGTGTGGTCCAAATATTTATACAATTATTATTATAGTACACATTGCATTATCCTGTAAGTTAAATTTATGTAGAAGGCCTGGAGTGATGATCAATTTTATTGAAGATCTGAGTGCTAAGATTTTCTTCTGATTCTCTGTCCACTTTTGAAATGATATCAATGGTCGGAATATTTCCCAATTTTTCTCAAAATATTTGCTTAAGTAAAATTTTTTCATTAATTTTTGAATCTATTTCGATATATATTTTTATGAATGTCTTCTGGGCAATCCAGTCAATGTTATTGACTCGTGACCGATCTTGCGAGATTATCTGCCTGCTCATTCCACTAATTTCGAATGTCCTGAATCCAAAAGCAGAATTAACTGATTAATGTAGTTAGATAGCATGTAAATTTTGTTAGAGTCTATGAATTACCTTATGGGATTTGGTAGAGTAATTTTGAAGAGCAGAAAGAACAGAAAGACTATCCGACAAAATAAGTAAATTTGTATTAAATTCCACCAGATCATCTAAGGCCTGACAAATAGCCAAAGCTTCTGCAGTAAAAACGGAGTTATAATGGTTGATTCTGTAAGCGAATGAAGATTTTTTTGATATACCTGATTTTTTGAAGCATCAGTATCTATAACGAAAAACTTTTGAAATTACGTTCGATCGTTTCATCACATAAAAACGCTTATTGCAGGAATTGGTAGATTTTTTGGTCTTGGAAATTTAAACCTATTGATATAAATTTACATGGAAGGTCTAAAAATGTAATTAATCTGGAAATTGAAATAATTTGATCACAACCAACATTTAAATCATGTAGTACACTAATGATATTATTTTTATCTTCTTTCAAAACATTAAGATTCATTGTCTCAGGGATATTGTAATAAAAGAGGAGAAAAATCACTATTAGAGATTTGAGTAATGCACTGGTTTTACAATCTTCTAATTTTTATCTGAAAAATTTCTTTTTGACCAGCTAACTTTAGGAGCACAATATTTGGGTCCATTGAGGGAGACCTAAGGCTATTCGGAGGGCTTTAGTTTGAATAACATTGAAAGGAAAGGTTTTAATTGATTTCCAGACCATTTATTTATTATGTGACAAATGTAATAAAACACACTGTATATGCTATTATTAACTAAATTAATGAGATCTCCCGGATCTCGGCCCATAATGTTTATATGCCATACCCTTCAGTGCATTGATCCTTTTCAAGGCTTTACTACTTAGTTGATTTTAATATAAAATTTGACAGCGTTTAGAAAAAAAACTCCTAAGTATTACCAGAAGTTTGCTGTTGGGGAAACCAGCCAACAAAAATATTAGAAGAGCATATTTCTTTTATTTGGATAATTCAGCTATTGTACATTTCTCTGGCTTAAATTCGCTTCATATTTACACCACTGGGAAATTCTTTTCCAGTGTATTTTGTATTTTTACAGTCCTCAATCCTCCAGCATTCAACTTCCGGACTTAAGGTATCAAATATATCATGCATGTAAATATTATACAAAATAGGGAGACAGTGATGACTGCCTTTGGGCTAGGCCCCTGCGGAACAAGCTGTTTGGGAGAAAAATAACCCCTCCATTTTATTTGGAATGTTCGAGATGCGAGAAATTTATGCATCCAATTTGCTATGTTTCCTGCTATATCAATTTTGTAAAATATTTATAACAAGACCATCCATCGCAAACAGAGTCGTATGCACTTTAATGTCTAAAATTATTCCTACAAAAAATTGTTTCTGTAATTTTGCATTCATTATTGCCTTATGTACAAGATAAGTAGCACTTCTGCTATCTTTGAAAGGAACGAAACCATAATGTTGGGGATAAAGTTTTTTTTCTTTAGTTAAATAGTAAGAAATCCGATTAGTTAAAATTCTCTCAAAAGTTTTTGAAAATACAGAAGTCAGAGCTATTGGTCTGTAGGAAGACATCTTAGTTTTATCTTTACACGGTTTTGGAATCGGGAGAATGATTGCATGCTTCCAAGAATCTGGAACAATTGCATTATCAAATAATTTTTGAAAATATCTTAAAATTACATCACGTTGATCCTGATCAAGATTTTTAAAGAAAGTTGCTGTAACATGATCAGCCCCAGGAGTTGTGTTTTTTGAATTTTTTATTGCACTATGCAATTCAAAAATATGGAATGGTTTATTAAGATTATTTTTGTCGTAGAGAAAATCCAAAAGGAAGTGCTCATGATAGGCATTTTAGATGCAAATAATCTGCAAGCATATTTGCTTGCAAAATTGAGTGATGAGTGAAAAACCTATTATTAAGCTGAAGAATATTAAGTTTCTGGATCGGTGTCAGTAACTGTGTGGAAAATTTTTCAGAATATTAAAAACATCTTGGGATTAGGTGCATTGCTTGGCTATCTTGTCCCAGTACATTCTTTTAATGTAGAATCCAAGTTTGCTCGCATATTGCTTATATCTGATCCATATAATTCAGGTGAAATCTCTAATAGCTCTCTTCCTAAATATTTTTTAAGCTTATAGAATTTATAACAGGTACTATTCCACCATGGGTGTAAGCGATCTATTCAAAACTTTTTAATTTCCCTAATATTATTAGTAATGACTTGCGATATCTTATTAGAAAGATTCTCAGAATTAACTTCTGGATTATTTAGAATAAAATGCGTTTGGTTCATAACAGCTTGCCAGTTTACTTTTTTAAAAATTCGCTTATTTGAATTGAGGAGAGAAAGTTCTGTAATAATTGGACTATGATCACTTTCAAAAGAGCAATCTAAAACATAACTATTGCAGTATCCAGACATGCTTGAAGAACAAACTGAGATCTATTAATGATGCTGTACCTGCTGAACTTCTATATGTGGGAAAAGCCGTGTTAAGAACCAAATTAGAATCAGTAATCCATTCAACAAATTCATTACTATACCTTGAGAAGTGATCCGATCCCCACACACATCGGGTGTGATGAAGGTTAAAATCACCAAAAATGAACATTGGAGCCGTTAGGGATTCAAGAAAAGATTTAATCAGCATAATATTAAATCCCCGTGGAGCATAAATATTTACAATATAAAATGAAATATTTCGAACATCTATTTTAATTGCGAGGATTTCTAAATCTTTGATTTGTTGAATCTGTTGTGCAGAAATATTTGAAGGAACAGCTGTTACTAAACCACCAGCTGATCCGTCTTTTCTAAAAATGGTTTTATTTGGAAAATTTATATTGTCATGAATTGATAAAAAGGTTTTTTGAAAAATCCAGGTATCTGCTTCAGAAAAGGGAGGGATATTTAACCATATGAATTTATTTTTGAGGCATCTACAATTCCATTGTATTATATTCATAAATACTTAAGAAAAAAAAATTAACTAGAAAAAACTATCCTCCTTTTGAGGAAAGAAAAACAAACTAATGAAGACTATAATTAGCCCCCAAAACAAAAACTCGAAAAAAAGGAACGTATTTACAAAAACTATCATAATTCCGTAATTATCCCATATCTATGCTATTGGAACTTTCACTAGATGCACGGGTTTTATGGATTGAGGATTTGTTACCTACAGCCTTTTTCTTCCGCAATGGGGAATGACTCGATTTCCCCATTTCAAAAACCTTGCTAAGGTGAGAAAGTACAAACTCCATTGTTTTTTGAAAAGCTTCCATAATTAAAGAGGTTTGCTTTTCTAATATTGTTTGAAAAGATGTCAGCATGTTTTCCAAGTTTTTTTTCCAGATAGTCTTGCATATTTGTATTAACTGCATTAGTCTGGATTACTGCAGAATAAGATGCTCTTTTATTGTCACGGAATCTTCTTCACGCTTCTCCCAATGTAAGATGTTGCTCAGATTTCCATTCCAATATCTTTTTTTCTTTTATATATTCGGAGCAATTTAATGAGTTAGCTGGGTGATCACCTTTGCAATTTATGCATCTTGAGTTATTAGAACATTGTCCAGAATGCGAAATACCACATTTGATACATATTGCAGTTTTTTGGCAAAATCTAGCAGAATGTAGGAAACTGAAACATGTACATTGTCTGGGTTTATCTATGAAATTTTGAATTCTATGATTGATGAACCACAGTTTTATAGTTTCCGGTAAAGTTGTCCCGAGTATTGTAATTAATATTGGTGAGAATTGTTGCCGAGTCCCAATTTTAATAAATCTTCTCATCTCTATTATTTCAAAATTATTGGTTTCTTGCAGCTCCTTTGCTATCTCATTCAGAGCGGAATTTCATAAATAAGGAATCTAGATGTGATTCCCTCCCAAAGAATATTCGTCTTAGCCGACACATTTAAAATTTTTACAAGAGACAGAATTTGTGCTGCACATACTGAGTCTAGCGCGTAGAGAATCTTATTTTTCCATTACGAGTAAAAGACATACTTTTTATGTTCTCATGACGAGCAATTTTTTTCTTTATTTCTGCATGTAATAGCTGTGGGTTGGACTTTGGAATCTGAGAGGTTTGACTATTTTCTACTAATATATTGATTTCGGATATAATTCTTTGTCCAGCTCGTATAAAATAATTTCCGCATCCCTTACAGAAGATCTGAAGAATTTTGAAGATCCTGATTCCATTGTTATAAAATATTAGTGACTAAGGGTTGTTCCTCAACAACGGAGACGATAAATCTGGAATGACTCAGCTTGAATCTTTTTTAAAAAAACCAGAAAAAAATAAAAATTGGAAAATTACCAAAAAATTAAATCAAAGGAAGGGGAAAAAACTCTCTTGCTCTGGAAAGGGAACCAAATAAATAAATAAAAAAAAAGATACAACCTTTTGATAAGACTTGAGGAAAATAACACACCACCTTCAACCGACCGCCTTGTTGTCAACCGCAACACCCAATCCCATATCGCATTAAGTCAATGAAAATAAACAGTCTCTCTTAAATTCATTATTTCACTGCTTCATCCTTATTTGAGAGTGAGTCGGAAAATAAGTTTCCAATGTCGAATGTTGTCAGAGTTGTGTATGAAAGTCAAAACATAGAATGAGCAAGTGAATATTAACGTCGCACTCTTCAGCTACACAAGGGCTTCTAGCGACGGACTTCGTAATTTTAAACCATGGTCAAATGACGAAGACGACACCTGAGCTGGTACCCCCCTCTCCTAACTACGACATCACACCAACGAGAGGACATTTGAGTTCCCGGTAGATTTTAATGTACATCGTTCCCCTAAACAGCTGGTCTTCAGTGGTACTGGGCTCGAGCTCATGACTCGCCAGCCATGAGTTCGTTACCTTGACCACCACGGCTAACATAAAATGCAGTGCCGGTTTATCCATTGGGCGTTTGGGACGGGCACGCAGGGGCCTGGATAAGCTGGACTTAACTAGATTTTCTGGTTAAAAATTTCAATCCGCCAGTGCCAAGGGGGCCCCTAGATCTTCTGCGCCCAGGGCCGAAATTGAGCTTAAACCGGCACTGGTCGAATGACACATTAAAGATAAGACATAATTTTATTTTTCCACATAAGTTTCAAGTACATAGCGATATTTTTCATACCGCTTGATAAGCTTCAAAAAGCTCTCCAGGAAAAACTCGGATTTGCATACGAAAGTAGCATTTAACGGCTATGGGCGAACGACGAAACAGCAGGTGAACGCGTAAGAAACCGATATGCCATTGGGTAAAGGTCGAACGCGATCAAGTAGATGAATTCGGAAAAAGCGACCTAGGATCCTCAGATATGGCATTTTGTTGTTGGATAACAATGCGAGACTACACTCGGCGACGGCCACACAAAACCATATTGCAACTCTTGGTTGGGAGCGCCTACATCATCTGCCATACAGTCCTAGTCTCACACCAAGTGACTTTCATCTGTTTCCGGCTTTCAAGGAGAATCTCGCCTGAAGGCACTTTGGAAGCAATGCTGAAGTCAAACAAGTCGTTAAACGCATCTTCCGTACACAAAGCCCCGAGTTTTTCCAGGAGAGTGTTTTGAAGCGTATGGGAAATGTCTCAATGTACTTGGTACTTATGTGGAAAAATAAAGTTATGTCTTATCTTAAATGTCGCCTTCTATGTTTTGACTTTCATATACAATTCTGACCACAGTCGACAAGGGAAACATTTTGAGACTCACCCTCGTATAGGTCAGCAGTGCCATCTCGAAAAATAATCATTTTGAGATCTTTCTAGAAACATTTGTGGGGGACGCCAAATTTGTTAACAAATTAGATGTAAAAGTCATTTCTACATATTATTAAAAAATGACCTCTCTTGACCCCCAAACGATCTTTCTGGCCAGAATATTGTTTCAGCAGAGAAACAGAATCCGAAATTTCTTTAATATATTCATCAGGAGAATAAAACATTAGAAATTTTCATTGTTTTTTAACACCTTCTATATCATTCTTCAAATTTCATATAAAAGAAATAGACATAAATAATCATTTACAGGAAGGTTGATGAAAACTATTTTGTGATTATTTTAGAGTAATCTAACATATGAATAGAACAAGTTTTAGACATTATCCTCAAAATAACCTTCATTATTAATCAAAGAACAATATTATTTTAATTATTGAATTGTTTCTTCAAGGTTAAACAAAAATATGCATATGGGAATACTTTGATTCAGATTTGAACCTTTTTGGATCAAATTCTCCACACATTTTAAATATTTACGATAATTTTAATTTTTTAGATTATCAGTGCAGATTCAATCCCGACTTAATTTAAAAATACATTTTCTTAAATTTTTTTTTTTTTTTTTTACATTTCATTACATTTACATTAAAAAATATTGCTTAATTTACAAAGCAACAGATTTGGCATTGTTTTTACAAGATCCACCTCCCCAACGTTCATTAGATGTTTTCAGTGCTATGGTTTTTCCTTTACTAGCATTAGTAGACATGAACTTGTTTCAATTAAGTAAAAATTGCTCAGTTAACATTGATTCTAAAGTATACACACTTGTTCATACAATATGAGCTTAAAGGAAGATAAAGCAATTTTTTAAATACACAATGTTGAAAATTTTGTAACCAAAGGAGAATTTCATGAATGATAGCAATAATATAATTAACAATAGTTTCTATTTCCTTACTTCTTAAACTACACGCTTAGTTTTGTAACTGAACATAAGACTTTATACTGGAAATTCCTTAAAATAAATAAGCTATTTCAAACCCACCTGTATTATTGCAAGTTGTTCAGTTACAATTTGGTGCGAAATAAAACATTTTTGACATAAAAATTCAAGATAGTGCATATTTATTCAAACAAGTAAAACATCAAAATATAAAGATTTAACATACCTTAATTCAAAATTTAATTTGCAATTATTTTTGTACATTATTCTACAAACCATACACTATATACATGTTTTTAAAATAGATATATCAATGAAATTTGAATTACATGTTTTTAATATACTATATAAATACAATATACTATGTATATATATGCATTCATAATACTAACTATAAAAAGAGAATCTACAAATATTCATATTTTTTTTTCTTTCAATAGTCAGTACAGATGCAAAAAGGCACATGAAGTATATTTTAATACATATTTTTAAGCTAAAAAAATCTATTACTAAAATAAATAGCTAGATTAACAATAATTATTCTAATTACATTTTCTACTACTTTAAAAATTTTCGTATAAATTAAAATTTAAAGAAAAAAGTTAACTCTGCTTCAATTTTTTTTTACAGCTTATTGAGCATCATAAAAATTGTACTTAAAATCTTGAACAAAAGATTTTATTAAATACATTATATATATATATATATATAAAGACTCAAGATAATCACTCGAGTGATGAGCACTAAACCAATTTTTCAGTAACATGATACCAAAAACAAAAAGTATGAAAAATATATAATTTTTACTTTATTTACTTTTAAAGCTATTGCCTTCTGTATTTATTAATCTTATAAAAATATGAAATATTTTGTTATTATAATTTTATTTTTAAGTAAATTGATATAATAACATTTAATATTTGCAATTCTATAAATGAATATTTTTAAAAATATTTTTATAGTATTCTGACTTATTAATAACATAAATACTTCCCTCATGGAATCAAACTTTTTTAAAAATTATTATCTAATCTAAGAGTAAATTAACCAAGAAGCTTATCTTTTTTAAAAGTTGCATGCCAGGCAAACTTAACCCCGCCCCCCTCCTTCCTATATTACAAAAAGTAAAAACTCAAAATGCTGCCTAAAAAAAGTTTTTGTTAATAATTTTGAATTTTAAAAATAATCAATTCAAATATGTTCATTTGGTCTCTAAAATGGTAAAGAGCAAAAGCTAAAGAAACTAGCATTTAAATTTATACAATGCACTACTTTGGTTGAGAATGAAATTTGATGAAAAATGTCAAAATAATTCATACTTTTAAAACAATAAGAAAGAAAATTTAATCCTCTTGTATTACACACACACACACACAAAAAAAAGACTGACATACAAAATAAAAATAACTTTTAAACATTTTCTTTAAACAACTAACTTTAGATTCTAATTAATTTAAAGTAACTTTATAATAGTTATACATACGCAAGATAAAAAAAAATTATGTGATACTTTAAAGACCATAGTATAAACATTTTAAAAGTGCAAATAACTGTTTTCAAAATATTCTTTAAAAGATTTTTTTTCCCCAATTCAAAAGCAGAATAGATTATCACCAAGTATATTTACATTTTTACTGTATATCGAGCAGATAAAATATCCTTCCATTTTGACATCACAAATTTAAATTCTAACACCATTGAATTGATTAAAAATAAATTTTTTAGATATACAGTATTTACTCAAATCTAAGCCATACTATTTTTCCAGTGTTAATGGTACTGAAAATTGGGTGCGGCATAGAATCGAAGGCAAAAAAATTCGTTGGGTGCAGAAATTGAGTTTCCACCCCATTCAAAAGGACAAATTTAACTTAGCAATTACAGACTCATGTATGTATTTAGAAGTGTTTAATATTAGCCCCTTAACTGCCCCCGGCGTATATACATGTCTCGTTTAACCAGTAGTCTTCCCGAAACACAATTCCTTTCTTTTTGTCTATTAGTAAAACTATTCCAAAAGCTTTGGAATGTAATAAAATGATATCGTCAGTGTTCACAAAGGATTTACTTATTTCGGAGAAAAATTTTCATACTTGTGCCTATGTGAAAAACGGTGGTACTGGGAAGCGAATCGTGTAACTTTTATTTGGCACTTAAGGGGCGAGTAAAATAAATTAATCACCCACTTCTTATTAGTTCTCATTAAAAAAAATTTTTTTTTAAATTTCTTAAGTATAGGATATCAATACACCTTTTACACTGTTTTTTACTTTTTTCAGAAAAAAATGTGGAGAATATGGGGTGTGGCTTAGAATCGATGGCAGCTTAGATTTGAATAAATATGGTATATTCATTTGATAAACAAAAGCTCTTTAAATAATAGATCAAATTATTTTCTAATGAATAATAGAAAAAATATTCATTTTCAATGTTGATACTTTGATTTAAAATATACAAATTGTGCTATGCTATGAATAGAAGATTGAAAAGTAAAGTTCTATTTCCTCCATTCATACTTTACAGAATACATTTTTAAATTTTGTTTCATATTAATAATAGAAAAATATTTTTGATATATACAGTGTTTATGAATATATTAAGAACTATGTTATAAAATTACAATTTATCTTATTATAACTTAAGTTTAAAAACTATAGTTTCTACAGAACCAAAGATTTAATTACTATACTGACAAAAAAAATACTGTATTCACTAAGAATCAGTTTGAATTTCTTTATCGGCCATTTCAGGACTATTTAGTGGTACTCGTAGGGACCCATAAGACTGACTGATATCTAGAAGTTCACGTAAGCCTCTGTTTTCAGTTATTAACTCTGTCAATTTCTCCTGTTCATTTATATAGCTAACATCATCAAGTTTCACAGATTGTTTCATAACATCAGCAATTTCACAAATGTTGTCAGCTAGTTTCTGAAGTTCCTGTAAAAGAAACTGCTCATAAGAATGTAACACAAGGTATTATTTAACTCTTAAAAAATATATATATAATTAAAAAATATAATAAATACACACATCAATCATTAATTTATTTCAGGTTAAACAACAATTGTTTTAAATATAACAAACATAAAAATATTAGTTTAGGCCAAATTTCAAAGTTTATACAAAAACGTTAGTTATTCTAAGCATTAAAGAACCTTGATTTGCCAAATGATACCAAATAAATGTATTAAAAAAATATTTAAAACCTAGATATGTGTACACAAAATTAGAATTTGTAACAGTAGTTTGTAAATATAAATAATTAACAGTTAAACAAAAGAATTTTTAGAAAACATCTAAAATGGTGATAATTTGTTAACTAAACAAATAAAGGGGAAAAAATGAGTAGAGCTTTAATTGAAGCATATATTAAAATATTGGTAGAAAGTTAATTAGAGTCATTAAAGGGGAAAACAGTATTTAATGTCTTTTGTTTATTTATTGCTTACTTCAAACAGCAAAAAGTAATTTAAATTATTCACACACTAATATACTAAATTGGACTGCTCAATCTGAACATCCTTTGTCTTTTCTATTTGATAATATCTCATTTAACTCAGGTGTCCAAAGGTTAAGAATAACTGGAAAACTGTAGAAATGAAAGGATTACATGAAACAGAAGAATGAGAAATTGTACGTACATGATCTAATAATGTTCACCAATGAATGCATGCATGCAAATATTTTGTCAGTAATGTAATAGATGACAGAAGAGTCAATTAGGAATATTGAACAATAAATATAATGTAAATGTATTTTCAAGATTCTGGTTGCTTATGCAATCAATGAGCTTTTGTGCATTTTAAATGTTACAAAAGATTGATTACAGCTCAAAAACAAATCAATCTATTTTTAAAAGACAAAATTATTGGAATATTAAAAAGTGGAAAATCATAGACAGAAGGGTCTAATATCTTAAATGTTACACAGTGCATGATTTCCAAGCCATGGGAATAGTACCAAACCATAGTAAAAACTCATAGACAAGTTATAACCATCACCCAAAACCAATTCTGTTCATAACTGTGCAAAATAATCAGATGTAAGTCAGACAACTGTCTTCAGAGCTTTTTGAAACCACAAGAATAATGATTTCAAAGCAATACAGCAGTTGAAGAAAACTCAGGGAGAGCCAGATGTTTGAATGCTATTGACTTTTGCGTAAAAATAACTCTCTTGGGATGGAATCAATCAATAATACAGGAACTGCACAGATAATGAACAAAGTGATGCAATGTTCTCTGATGAATCATAATTTAGTTCACAGGGTGAAACTCAATACAGCATAATTTAGACAGATTAGGAAAAACTTACCACTGCCATAACATTACAAAACAAGATCAATATCACAGTGGTAAAATTTAGTGTTATGTCAGCTAAACACACAGAGCTTTATTTTTGAAGGAGGTTCTGTCAACGGAACTAGGTAAAGAGATGAGATTCTGAAGCTGATGAAATTGTTTTTTCCGAGTTATCATGGTCCTTTTTAGAGAACAACAATTCTCAATTCATATCCAGAAGGTGAAGGTATCAAGTGCATGTAATGACCAAAAACTTGCCAAACTTAAATCTGATCGAGTATATTAGAGATGTACTTGGATAAAAAATTTCTGCACATCAGCCTCCATCAAGAGTTGTCAAACTGAATACCATTTCTTCTGCACCTTTGAAATTGCCACCTCAATTAATTCTTATGGATCATTCATTAAAGTTGTACTTTGAAGTAACACAAGGGCTATTGATATGAGAACTTGTAACACTGAACCTCAGTTGAGAGAAAATAATATTTAAGATGACATCTCATTCTCAAAACTTCCACACCACACCAGCATGAGAATTTTGAGCCTTGACATCTATTAACCTATCCACATAGCAAGTTAAGTGACAACAAGATTTAAGCCCTTGGCTCAATAGAAACAACACCAGCCACAAGTTCACCATCCAGACCATTCAGCTACCACAATTGACCATGACTCCCATTCATAGGATGAAACAATGTAGTGATGATTGCACAGCAACAAGAATTGATCACACTCCCCACAAACCTACTTTAGCAGTTCCTTTTCTTTTTTCTGCAGTAAGAAAGAAACTGACTTCAGTGGGGCCTTGTCTCGTACTAGACTAAGTCTTACTAGGATCCAGATTTGAATAATTTTAACGGTCAAATGTTATTCCCGATTGTATTCATCGAAAAAAAGGGAATTTCCAACTATATAACAATGGCAAGACTGTATTATGTAATGACCATCCTTATTAATATTATATATGCGAAAGTATGTTTGGATACTTGTTCCTCTTTCATGCAAAAACAACTGAATGGATTTTAATGAAACTTTACAATGATATAGCTTATACAACAGAATAACACATAGGCTATAATTTATAACGATATTGTATGAAGACTCCAGAATATAACGATAATTGTCAAGTAAGTAAGGAAAAATTCTGCCATCTGCAAAAAATCTTGCAACAGGATATATTTATCTTTTATGTGGGAAGCAAAAATTTTCCCATTTTGTTTTGTCTATGCCAGGCACCAGGAACTGTGAAGGCTTGAACAGGCGGAGCGTGAGGCAGATTACAATTTTAACATAAAATAAATACAATAGGAAGTAATATTAACGTATTACACTTCTAGATATAAATTATTTACACTATTTTAAGCATTCATTACACAAAATTTATAACAATGTGTTTCTTTTGCTGAGCGGAGATCAGCTTAAGAAGGTGTTTTCAAAAATCGACCCACAAGAAAGTTAAGGGGAGTTATAAATAAAAAAAATCCTTTTTATCAGCTATTAGATCTACAGACATAAAATTTAACAAACACAGTTTTCTTTTCTTTTCTGTTGAGCTGAGATATACAAAAGGCTTTTTTTTTTTTTTTGTTAAATGTGCAACTCACGTAAAATTAACTCATTAAAAACGTCTTTATCCTTCAATCTGTATTGTTTACTTTTTCAATTCACTCGTGCGAAGAACAGGTATACTAGCTAGTTGTCTACATATAGCCTAACACCATATACCATCATGACTTATTAAATCAAAGAATGGTAGTCGGTCGATTTGTGTGATTGTAAGTTATGTACAATGGACTAAATTCATGATGGTCACATGATAACGGCAATAACGCGTTTCCCGTTGATTTAAAATTGACATACTAGCTTTCCAACGTGTAAAGTTTAGATAACATTTAAAATTTGATATGATTGGGTAAAAAGTTCACATGTTAAAACTCTTCCAAGCAGTTTTCAAAATTAAAAAAAAATACTTACATTATACGAATACTTTTAAATTAAGTGCATTTTGTTTAACTGTGTGCATTAATATATCGTTGACAAATATGTACTTTCTAAAAGAAAATTCCTGCAAAAAGCAAAAGTTGGCAACAGTGGAGCACATGAACTAATTGGCTGGAAAAGCGTGATTATATTTATGATATAATTATGACGTCGCATAATTTATGAATTGATTGGCCAAAAACATGCGACTCAGTTATCATGTGACTAATGACGTCACATGAATTTAGTCCATTGGGTCAGTCATGTTTGTACAAGTATTTGACATCGTATGCTATTTATGATCTACTTTGAAGGGTCATATGTGGGGGCCTATATTTGTGTAAAGGTCCAGGGCCTACTTTTAGACTTCAACAAGTCTTAAGATGTCCTTGCTTGAGGAAATAACCATTACCTTCCAGCTTTCACAAATCAATGTACAATCAATTGTCAATAAAAAGAATTCAACATATTAATGTCTTTAGGCCTTATAAATCAATTAAAAACAATTACAATATGTATTCAATAATTATTCCATAATTCTTAAAGAAATATTAAATCCAAGTTTTAATATTTATTTTATAGTTAACATTAAAATTTGTAACATACAAATTGTGCTATGCCAAAATATACAAAATTAATAATTACTAAATAGAAATATACACAGTTCAGTTATAACATTATCATTATATTCAAAACAAAAGAATTCTGTATCAACAAAAGCTACCAAAACTGGTACTATAAAATATTTTAATACAGTATTTTTTATCACTGAAATGAGCATACACACATATGAAGATTTACTTTTAAATACATTTAAACAAGTGGGAAAAAACATATTACAAAATGTTTACCTGAGTACTATTTACATAGCTGTTGTCCTCCACAGTAGAAGTAGTATTGATTAGTTGTGTTGCTTGCTGCCTGTATTTTCTCATTATTAATTCCATAGCAGACTGTTGTTCTTCTAACATATCTTTGAGTTCTCTATTTTCTTGTAGAAGATCACGTATATGTTTATTTTCTTGCTGTACATTAAACATGAGCATTGGGCGATTGCGTATTTGATTTGTCACATTCTGTTCATTTACTTCTTCATTGTACTAAATACAAGAAAACATGAAATCATTGAATAAATGTAAGCATAAATATATATATAGTGACTAAGAAAATCCCTACATACAACCATTTTAATTCTAGATCTGAAAAAAAGTATGCAAAAGTTAAGATTTCATCTCCTACAAGGAAAAAAATTTTTTGTTCAATGCTGAACAAAAAAAACTAGATGAAAAAATTTAATTTCATTTAAGGAACAATAATTTTTGAATTTTTAAAATGAACAATTTTTTTGCTTGTAAATTATGAAAAATATTTAAGCCTTTTGCATATAATTAACAATTAATACATAAACAAAAAGTTAACAGCTATTATATAATGAAAAAAGCATGTAGATATAATTTAACATAACATATGGGACAGATCCCTTTTTAAAACCTTTCAGGAACGAACATAGCAATATTTAATTCTCATTTCTTTCATCTTTTTGGTAACAATGAAGAACATCCTGTTACAAAGGCACACATTTAAAACAGGAAACACTTATGGTTCTACCAAGAGGCATAGTAAAAAAAATTGGCACTTTTCTATTAAAGGGACAGCAACTGAAATGTGAATAAGTACAGTTTATTACTTCAGATGCAGATAAAATTGTTATTCATTACAAGAGCTTCTCAATCATTTAAGTGTAATAATTTTCCAGAAAAAATACAAATTGAATGAATATGACCACTTTTATTTAACTTTTATGATTAATGAGTCTAAGTAATAAATTAGTCTTAAAAATAAATACTAAACAATACCATTCTCAATTAACATTTTGATAAATAAATAATAAAAGTTTGTCTAATATATATATACACCAAACAAAAAATTTTCAAAGCACTTAAATCTATTTCCTCATAAAAAAATTTTTTTTTAAATTGTGAAGCATTGTTATTTTTCTTCTTTATTTGCATTTTTACAAAAATGTGATTTTTTTAAAAGAAATTTAAAGACAAAAGGTAAAAATTCATTACAGGGTGGGAAAACTATATTGGTTACATATTTCTATATTTATTAGGAATCTTGCAAACACAGCTTTTTTTTTTTCTCTAACTATGATATTTATGCTGGTATAAATTAGAATGCAAAAATCCATTGAATATGAATAAATTTTGAAAAGTTTTACAAATATAAATCATTTAAAAAAATTGTAATATATCCCCAATTCACATTAAAAATTTTAAAAGAAAATTAGAGGATAACATAAAATATGTCATATGTGATGAACCAGATGGTTAAAATGTGATACCAGATCATAGAAATGTCAACTTAGTAGGTTAAGCTTTTTTAAAGACAAGCATTCATAAAAGTTCTGATATGCAACCTTGTATTTGAATCAATTTAGCACCCAATTTAATGCTTAATCATTTATTATAAAAAATAATAATTACATACATTAATATTTGCATACATAATTATATTACACTTTCATTTTAGCAGCACAATTAAGAAACTGACTTATTATGACAGTAGAAACTTTTTGAAGAACAAAAATTAATAAAATTCGTTTTTCACACTTAACAAGTAAGATCGTTGCTCGATTTACATTTTAAACCTTTTTCTCGTGTTAAAAATATAAACATATAGCACTCAATAGAAATAATAGACACAAACAATGGACTTATAATAATTTTATAAAGATACTGCCAAAACAAGCTTTCAAGACATGTTATTTTATTCTTAATATAGTTTAGGTTAAAATTTGGTAGTCGGGACTTATAATGAAACCCAATGTAAAAAATACTAAAATAGCATTTTCGATAAAAAAAAAATCATTTGCCTAAAATTATTCTAAATAGCCTTGCATATATTTATTCAACTATTTTTAAGAATAAAAATATTATCACTTTACTTTCAAGCTATCCATGAGTTTCACAATATACGAAAGACTTAATTCGAAAATAATAATACACTCAGATACAAAAATCGCGCTAACGATGTTGAAAACCAGGAAGTAAAAAAAAAAGAAAAAGTAAATAGAGCATGACAGTCGACTTCGAATGAGGATAAAAATTACAAAGAAGGCAAAAGAAAAATTGTTCAAATTATATTTTTAGATAATTACTTACTTCTTTCATCGCTTCAACGTTCTTATACAGAGTTTGTGTCTGAGAAATAACAGCATCTGCAGTGGAATCGTGCTCACGCAAACGACTAACAAGACGTTTCGCATCATTAAGAATTTGATTCACCGAAACCGACATGATCGCAGTATTAGAAAACAAAAACTATTTGAAATTTAAATGCCGACAAAACAATGAGTCAAAATTAAACAATTTTAAGTAACAAAAAAATAGATATACGATCTAATTTCAATATTCGTAGAAATTGCTGAAGGAATGAAATTTTTATGACAGAGATAATAACACAACATTCTTAAAATGAATGAACACTTCGTATTTCAACAGACTGATTGTCTATACATAAATGCGTTGTTAATTTTTTAATTCATTAGTTCCTTTTTCGTATGTGAAATCATATTCACCTTAATTTTCGTTTTCAAATAGAACGTGCGTTACAGTTACAGTGTAAGATTTATTACGAAAAAAAAATAATAAGCAGCTGATCAAACTAGCAGATGAATAATTAAATAGGCTATTTTATTTTGCGACATTATGTGTCTAAAGGTATTTTAAAAATATCTACAATTAAACATCGGTTCAAGTGTAGTATAAGGTGGCCACTTCGGATTTGGCTATTTTTCTTTGGATTTGGCGATTTTTATCTTCATGTTATGGTGAGATATCGAATTCATTCTAAAATAAATAATAAATAATTCCGAAAAAAATACCTTGGCGACCACTTTTAGTCACCCCCCAAAAAAAGGACTGCGCCAAGTATAACCCCCCTATACTACACTTGAACCTTAAATATCTAATAAGTCACTGAATTCATAAGACACAATGTGATTTTTATAGAAACTTCCATTTTTATATTTAGTTTTACTTTTAAAATTTCTATTTATAATGTAAGCGATTAAATGATCAAGAGATAAGCGTATTCGTTTGTTTTCAGCAGGACTTAAGAAAACTAAGCAATTATGTTCTTTTTTTTTCTTTGACTAATTGCAAGTGTCTCAAGCAATGGCGTAGCTAGTCCTGAGTAGGCCTTGTATCAAAGTTCCTTGGGGATACTTTCTAGAGGACTCTTAACATTTTCCGATTTTTTGCTTACACATTTTGAGGCCCCAAAGCTTGTGGGCCCTGTATTATTGATACGGCTGATAAGGCAGTAGATACGCCCCTGGTCTCAAGTTAAATCACTTAAGTTTACATATTTGTACACAACATGTTACAAACATCTGTTACATGTTTGTAGACTCAGGAGCCTTAATATGTTATCAAGTCCCTAAAAGCAATAAAGAGCAAAAATGATACCCTAAAGACCCTAAATTAATGTCACATTAGAAAACAAATAAAAGCTTTCTCAAATACTGTAGCTTAATCCACAACCAGGGGCATAACAACACCAAACACCAGGGGGGCCAAAGGCTGACTGACACCCAATCCTTTGTAAGATCCGGATTGGGGCCCAAAACTTGACTCTGCAGAGGGGGCTGATATTCTGCGTTACGCCACTGTCCCCAACTTTGAACATAGAAATAAGAAGGAAAATTTCCAGACAAGAAAATATCCGTAATTTGTCTAAGTCTTTTTACCGACGACAGTATTTGTGGTGTCAGTGAGTGAATATTAACATCGACATCCCCCCCCCCATATGGAGCTACACGAGAGCTTTCAGTTTTTGTGAAAGATCTTATCTGCAAGCCAAATTTTAAATGTTTATGTAAATTCAAATACAATGCGGAAGTGATTCGCGAGCAGATTCTTTCTAAATCAGACCCCAATTCATGTGCTGCAGAATTACCAGAAAGTAATGATATCAAGAATATAGAAATTCAAGAACTTTCCACTTTCGAGGGTTGAAACATTTTTCAGAATGCGCTAAGATCACCCAATAGAGAGAGAGTAATAATAAAATGCAAGAGTTGTCCATTAAAGCTTCATATTTCTGGCTACGTCACTTGAAATGCCATAAACGAGTGTTCGAAATAAGTATTTCGAGGTTTATATTATTTCTCTACATAAAAAAAAATATTCGAAATATAATTATACTTTTTAAAGCAATTTCATTTAAAAAAAAAATGCATCGTAACATCAGGTTTGTGCTCATTTTGCATTAGAAATTTTATAACAGCCTTAGAAGAATATTTGGCTAAAGTGTAGATTTGAGGGGGAAGGGCTTTGAATCTGGCTATTTTTATCTATAAATGTCATAGATAGCTTGGCTATCGAATCCGATTGCCAAAAACCCCTATTGCTGAATGAAGTAGCTTTGCGAACGATTTCGGTCGCCAAAAGAAATTTACTTTGCCCCCCCCCCCGTCCAAATCTAGACTTTAGCAAAAAATTTTGTTTTTAAACGTGTAAAATACTGGATTTATTACATGCTCAAAAATATGTACTTTTTTTACACAATCATTTTTAAAAGATTNGCTCAAAAATATGTACTTTTTTTACACAATCATTTTTAAAAAATATAAGGATTTCAATTTTTTTTTTCTTTTGAAACAGGTGGTATTCTTTTTTTTTTTATTTTATTTTAGTAAAAATTAAATTATTTTCTGTATAGAAACTTATTTAATTTGTGAAAATAGTATGGAATAAGTAAACTTAATTTTTTAATTTTTTTTCTCTTTTCTTCCTTGTTTAAACTATAAAACTTCCTTGTAAAACATTTATAACTATACAGTGCGAAAGGTATTTTTCGTAGTAAATAGAGTTTTGCATTGTTAGTATTTAGTTTTATTATTTTTTTCAGTAATCACAAGTCAAAATAATTTGATGGCACCACATTAAACACTTTAGAAAAAATGACACGCTGATCCATAAAGGTTCGCCACCCCTGACCTAGGGTATATGTAATGTGCCGCCCCTCTGGAGAATTTTTCTTATTTTGACTAATACTTAACGCTGACGTTATAAGCTCATCTACCTGTATAAGAGTAAAAAGTAAAACATTAATAAAAATGCTAATAGACACACACACAAAAAACTTTCATTTCTTTACTTTGTTTTTCTCAATTCCAAGGTTATTATTAAGTTTAAAAAATTTTAATTTTTCCCAATACATATTAAATTTAAACACTCCTATATCTTAAGTAACATTAAACACATTTTTAAGCATCGATCCACAATGCATCGTCAATGTCGCTGATAAGTAAAAACCTTTGCTTGCGGTCTTGCCGGCTCTGCCACGAATTTTGCTACCAAATGAAGGATGTGTTTAAAGAGTAGGCATTATTGGACTAAGTGTGGACCAACACACTATGCACTAACATTCTACTATGCTATGTTATCAGAAAATCTGGACTTATTTTGATTTTTCAATACTGTTTAAAATTCAGCATATTTATTCGACTTATCGTAAGTTTTATTTTGAGAAATTCGTAAAAAATTATGCTTGACTGATAGAATATATGTGGCCTGCGGTCGCCCTCTGTCTTGACCACCCGCGCGTAGGGGTTGCAATATCGGACCAAAAGTTCAATACCGGTATTCGGTATTTTTTAAATCTTAATACCGGGGTACCGATTTTAATACCGGTAGTAGAAGTTTTAGGAAAATAAAAAAAAAAAAAAAAAAAAAATACGAGTGTTTCTTTGTTTTATTTGCCAGTTTTATTTGAGTGTAAATATCATAAAAAATTAATTTATAATTTTTGAATTATAACAGTATATAAAGAATCATAAAAAGAGTAAAGGAACATCTTATTTATTTAAATCACAAAAAAAGTGTAAATATCACTATTCAGTCTGTGGTACTATTACAAATATTTGAAATGTAATCTTAAAAAACATAGTGCATTAATTGTACTCTCATTAAGCTTGGAAAGTAATTATGTGTAATAATTATCATCTATCGAAAACGCTCTTTTGGCATCTACGCTAGTTGGTGGTACTGCTAGCAATACGCGATATACTTTTTCCAAGTATTTACCTCTAAATCTCTCATCTTCAAATAAATCGATTTCTTGTCGGATGGTTTTGGATATAGCTGATTTCTGTAACGTATTTTGATTTGCTGAGTATTTTTTTTAGTTATCGCTAATTCTAATTTTTGTTCCAGAGACAATTCCTTTTCAGTATCAACATTAGTGTCATCATCTTCGATAACTGTACCGAATTCTTCTGAGTGCGGATAAGGCTTGTGGGTAACAGATTTTAAGAAAATTTACTATAAACTTGATCAAATTTGAATTGGTAAGTCTCTTTTCTTCTTTTTCACTTTCAATTTTAAAATCCTGATGATATGTAAATACACAAGTATGCTATTCAAATACAATGTGAATAACAAACTGTCCAATTAAAAAAATATCGAAAGATTACGCATTTTCTTCACAATTATAACCTTGTTTTCGCAGATACGAATTCTACGCGTGTGCAATATTGCTCTCAACTGTAACAGAATAGTTTTGCCCCCCCCCCTAACCTCCTTGGATAATTCCCATATTTTATCACTTCTCTTGATTGTACGATGCAACTTTATTTTTGCAGTCTAATTAATTTCGCCGTTAGGGAGACATAAAAACAAAAACGTATACTATTTTGTTAGTTTGGCAATCACTGAACACACATATAATGGAGACAAATTAAAAAATTTCTAGTAAATACCGAAAAACCAGTATTTAAGCTTGTGAATACCGGTATTACAAAATTGTACAAATGGCTCAAAATACCGGTATTCGGTATCCCGGTGTACCGGTATTGCAATCCCTACCCGCGCGCAGTACACGCCTGCTAGGATCGTCCCTGGATGTAGAGATTGTTGCAAAAAATTCAAATTTTAATACGTTTAAGCTATTGAATTAATTTGTTTTTCCTTTTGCTATATCTTGGAACATTAAATTAGAGACAAAAAAAACTGAAAATAGATATTGCTGGAATCCTTTGCTTGTCTTTTCCAGTAAAGAAAAAAATAGAAACAAAATATTTTAATTAAAATGTAACTTTTAATTTTATGAGATTTTAGATGAAACTTATATTTCAATCCAGATAGTAAGGAATGTTTGAAAATGTTCTTAAATTTCATTTAATAGTTATTTTTTATAAAAAACAAAAGCTCCCCCCCCCCCCCGTAAAATAGATTTATAGTATGGTATGTAGCAATATGTTGTACATCGAAATCTAATTTACGGGTATGACCCTCTAATTTTACATACCAGAGACTGAATTCATTGCAATTAGTTCTTAAGACTTATTTTAAATAAAAAAAATAGCTTTCAAAGTTTAGCTTTCTTTATTTTAACTTCATATAAATATCCAGAAAGGATTACAATTCTTTAACTAGTTTCACCGGAAAAAGTATTAAATGCTCGCGTGAAATTAGTCAAATAAGTTTCGATAGTAATTTGAATTTTGTCTTGATTTATATTCCCTCCCTCCCCGAAAAAATAACTTTTTGATATTTCATGTGCTGATGAAAACGAAACTAGAGTCACTAGGAGACATACAAAGAAGGTTTTTGTATGTCCCCCCGCCTGAATCAATGTTTGGGACAAATAGCTTTCTTTATAATCTTCCACAGGGCCGACCCTAGGCGGTAGGAAAGGTAAGAAACTGCTAATGATGGCAAAATTTCGGGAAAGCAAAACCAACTGAAGTGCAAACAACTTCAACTGAAGAAATTTATTTCCCTTGCCTGAATCTTGAAAATAAAGGAATAGTGAAAAAAAATTAAATACAATAGGAATCAGACTTCTGGCCACTCCTATATTTTGAGATTTACAGCAGACAAAAATAGAGACAAATTTCCAAGTTCCGGGTAGTGGGTATTTGCATACGTGATTACACGATGAAAAAGGAGAAACGTGCACCCACCGCTGACAAGTTTTAACAGACTTTTTTTTTAACTCTATAAGTAAACAGAGTTAGATTTAAAACAATACCTTATTTAAGCAGTAAAGTCCACCAGGTTCATTTAGATTGAGGTAGTATGTGTGTATGATGTAGATTATGGATGTGGAAAGTGCTTTTTAGATATAAATTAGCATTATTTGGTGTAACTGCACCTTTAATGATCTGAATTCACTTAACAACTTTTTCAGCCACTTTGGCTTTTTATGTATTTATATTTGATTGAGATATTTTCTGAGAAACTGTTAAACATTTTGCTATATATCTTTATTGATGATGTCAACTTCAAATAAAACAATTTAAAGGTTGGGTAATTCTTACTTTTAGGGGGGGGGATATAAAATTGGGCTTGCATGAAATCTTCTAAAAAATTAATCATAAATCATTTACAAAAATAAACGCGTTTTCATACGGATAACGCATATTACCCAAACATTTTACGCACAATAAATGAACAATACATAAAACTAATGGCTTCCTAAAGTGTGGTACACGTACCCCCAGGGGTACGGGAAGAGTTTGGTGAGGCTACACGTCGCTCCGGAGTTTGGTGGAGATATGCACTGCACCGTGCTTAGTTACGCCTAATTCTGCGTTTTCATGAGTGAAGACCAGCAGTCGTCAAACTTTTTGACTTCACGGACCAGTAAATTCTTAATTTAAATCCCGCGGACTACTAATAGGATTTTTATGTGTTAAATCATTGTTATGAACTGAATTATGTTTCAATACATCTTAAAATATAACTTAACGTGATGAGTAAGTATATTCCACATTTTTCTGGGGACCAGCGAAATTTTCTCGCTGACCACTAGTGGTCCGTGGACTACCTTTTTGGCGACCTTTGGTCAAGACAGTTTTGTGAGGCGTGAGATGGTTGGGTGTGTGACACGACGGGAATATACCACACTTCGTTACAGAGACAACTTACTTTGTTAATAGTTAGGGGCTTGTTTTTTATGTGCTTTAGTAAGTCCCACTGATTTTGGATTATTTTTATAAAATATAATTTTTATCCCTAACATAGTTTATGGATCGCTGGTTGAAATCTGGAACTACTACACCGAAAGAAAGTGATGATTATAGTAGCAAGCAACTGATAGGAAATAATGAAATTAACGATGAATCAACTTCAATTCTGAAAGAACCTTTTAAGAAAAAAGCAATGTAAAAACTCGCAAGTACGACAAAGAATATTTTGAATTTGGATTCTACTATACTGGAGATGAAAATGAGCCTATTCCACTTTGCGTTATTTGTTTTGAAAATCTAGCAAATGAAAGCATGAAACCATATAACTTAAAGTGGCATTTTGAGACAAAAGCGTAGTCAGCACAAAGATAAACCACATATATGTTTTTGAAAATAAAAAGGATTTAAATCAGTTGCGAAAAGTAATGCTGGGTTTGACAGAAGGTAACAGCCAAAAAATAATAGAAACTTCGTATCGCGTGTTGCTATTAATTGCAAAATGTAATGCAGTGGAAACCATTGGCGAAATTTTAATTATGCTTGCAGCCAAGATAATAGCAAAAGCACTGGCATAGGAGATAGAGCGAAACAAACTTTTCACTGTGTTCCCCTCTCAAATAATACAGTTCATCTATGAATCATTGATATGTTTAATAATGTGAAACAAATGTTATTATCTGATATTTCTCAAAGTCGTTACTATGCATTGCAAGTCGTTGAGTCCACTGATATTGCGAATTTTGCAAATCTTATGGCGTTTGTTAGATGCGAAAATATCAAGAAATTTATGACGATGCGTTATTTTTCCAACCTTTATTAGGTCCCACAACAGGAGAAGATATCTTTAATGTTATGAATAAATCAGCGTTTCTCAAACTGGGCGGCGCCGCGATACCCCTACAGGGGAGGCGAGCATATCGAAAATAAAAGATTTACAAAAAATTAACTGGAATGAAGTAAAACAAAATAATTTCTGACATAATGAAAAAGGTACACATTTACACTGATATCATTTATATATATCATCTGGCGATATTACGTCATCAAAAATAAAAGCTCATTAGCTATCTTTGATCCTATAACAAAAAAAAACCATTTTGTTTGATTTGCTGTAGTCCCACGATGAGAGATTTTTTTAATTACGTTTTCTTTTAAAACCTAAAATACTACTTTTTCTATATAAAAAAACCCAGATAAAGAATCAAAAAAAAAAAAAATTTAGGAAGATCAAAAATTCATCTGTTATTTGCTGATCAACTGTTTGATCTTCGAACTTACTGGTACGGTTTTCCGTCCTCTCTCTTATGTGTTTGTTTTTCATTTAGGGAAGTTGTAAATAATGTATTTCTGCTGCGCTTTTTTCTATGTAAAAGAGTTTTATGATATTTGGAAAAGCACAGAGAGCACTGTGAAGGATTATTTGGCTAAGATTTGTTTTTATGAATGTTTTCAAACATATAAAGCATA
Organism: Trichonephila inaurata madagascariensis; assembly: GCA_019973955.1. Taxonomy (NCBI): domain Eukaryota; kingdom Metazoa; phylum Arthropoda; class Arachnida; order Araneae; family Nephilidae; genus Trichonephila; species Trichonephila inaurata. The sequence goes on along the minus strand of BMAV01010487.1, from coordinate 29,469 downwards.
ATGAAAGGTATAATTCTTTTCACAAAAACATAACATTCATTACATAATTCTCTTTAGAACATTCATATTTTTTAATGAATACACTTTTAACCCGGGAGCAGTCACGCGGGGCATCTGTGATCTCTATCGAAGGAAGTTAAAACTGATCAAACAAGGGAAGAGCCTGTTGAAATATGTATATTAATCTTGATAGCTCAAGTTAATTTGAGAAAAGTGATGAATATGAATCGAAAGGAAAAATTTTCAAATGCTTACTAAAGAACTCCTTCAACTAAAATGTGAAGCCATAAGTGTACCACAAGACACACTTCGCCCTGTCAAAAAGACACAAGCAAGAAAAGTTCAACATGCTATTTATCGGTTCTCAAAGGACAGTAAAACTATAACAACTTAAACAAAATATGACAGTTTTGCCTACAAATAACATTCCTGTAATATTAGTCAAAAGTGTCTGTGATTTGTGTCCTTTATTAAGGTCATGCACATTTGAATCATTTTAGTTCAGTTTTATTGGATTTTTTTCTCAAATTATCAAAGAAAAATTGAAAAGTCATCGAAAGTAGGTAAGTATACTTTCTCTTAATTAAATTATTCACTGGAATTGCGATTTTTATCTTGTACAATAAAAATAATTATAAAATAAGGATTAGGGAGACTGAGTCACTCCACGCGACCATTAACGTTAGTATCGAGTGCGCTCCTGATCCCGGGTTAAAACATGTTAAAGTCTTCTCGCTTTAAATATTAAAAATAACACAATTATATTTTATCGGAATTTTATATCCTTTTTCATTATTTTACATTAATTCTAAATGCTAATTCTGTGAGGCTTAAAATTACACACAGTTCGTTTTAAAATATTTATAATAGGAGCATTCATTTAAAAAAATCATTTTATATTTTTGTATACATTGTTTGTGCACTTGATTTTACTCTCCTTACAATTCAGCTATTACATCAAGAATAATATTTTATTTTTTTAAAAATCTACTCGTGCGAAGAGCGGATACTTCAGCCAGTTTACTTTTAAGGGATTAATACTGCACGAGGTATTTTATAACTAATTTCTTAATACTAAATTAAGAACAAGTTTAATAATCATTAGTGACTTTCATGGGCTTGTCTTGCAGTGCAAAGGTTTTCAAAGGAAGGCTTAATATTAGAAATTGACACTCTAAGTTATTTTTTTATATTTAAATGAGATCTATTTTGTTTTCAAAGCAGCCACAGCAGAAAATCCGGCTTCACAAAGGTAGGATGTTGAAAATGGTAATAGTATACGAAATGTTTTTGTTTTCAGTGCAGAAAATTCATCATCCACCTCTGCCCAAAATTCAAAGAGCTATTTATTTCAAAGTTGCCTTTTAATTTTGCCACTGAATGTGAAATCTATGAAGATTTCTTCTTCGGCAGTTGAGAGCCCTTCTGAAGTATTATGAAATGGATCCCTAACCCACTCGTAACTTGCTATCAAGTTGTCCTCAGCAAGAAAATACTTTTTAAAATTATATGCCAACATGGCTAAATGATTTTCTATGCTTTTAGAAACAGCATGTTGTTCTTCAGATTTGTAAGTTTTAACACATAGTAAGTACGCTTGTAAGTTTTACATAGGTTTTTTTTTCCTCCATTTACTTCAGTAAAAGTAAATCCAAAATTTAAATATTCTTGAGAATATTTTTTTGATTTAATTTTCGGAACCATGCTCGTCTGTGTACTTGTTGATACTTTATTATCATCGAATGTTCGCTACGACTTAAAAATATATCTATGATTTTGTTTTAATCTACTGCCGTAAATACTTAATACCGTGAATTTCAACTAGCGCGTAAATTATAAAATCTACATTCAAGACAGATTCGGTAGCTATAGAAGTATCGACTCAACCAAAACTGACTGGAATTGTACGAAGTACAGCTTTTTTACATGTTTTGCGCAGACGTCCGATAGGTTTCCCTAACTCAAATGTTCACGAGAGTTTTTGCCAGATGCGATGAACATGATAGAGAGCAACATAAACTAGACTATTTTTCTAATGATATTTGTACTTTTAGAAATGGATGCTGAAGGGAATAAATCTTTAATTAAATATCATTTTGCAATCTGTTCCAATTTAAAAATTAGAGAAAGAAAAATAACATATAATGATTATTCTATTACTTAAAAGTATATATATACACTGGTGTGCAAAACTTAAGCAACAATGTAAAAATTTAGCAGATAGCCATGAAATTGCAGAAAAGGAGGTCTGGAGATCAGTAGAGGGAACACGTAAGTCAGTAGAAACGTCATGCGTATGCAAATATTAGGAACGAAACGTCAGAAGCAATGTGAGCGTACTCAAAACGCGTGATGTCGGCGCGCGCTGCTCAACAGTAGAATGAAATGAAGGACGGAGACGCAATTCACCATATTCTCTGCAAGTGCCAGTGAGTCAGTTCGTGAAATATGGCTAGAAGAAATCATCTGGATGACTTCACACGTGGAAGAATGATCGGAAAGCTGGAGGAGGGGCGTACTGTCACCAGTGTAGCTGCAGAGTTCGGAATCAACAAAAGTGTCGTTTCGCGCGCTTGGAAAGCGTTCCAAACCACAGGTACAGCTGTTAGAAAGGTTGGTGTG
>BMAV01010487.1:0-16005 GCA_019973955.1 Trichonephila inaurata madagascariensis | reverse complement strand
TTGCCACGAATATACAATTTTAAATACATACAATCAACATAAGGTAAACAGTATTAAAGTTTACTTTTGTTAGTACTTAATCAGCGTACTTTTTTAGACCTTTTTAGACAATATATTTGGTTAATCTACCCATGCCCCTCCATACCATCTCAAAACCCCCTAATTTACTCTGGGTCTTTTACTGCCCCCCCTGAAAGTCTCAAACGCCCATAAGGGGGCGTTATCACCCACGTTGAGAACCTATGATATAAAGCAGGGGTGTACAACCCAAATGACCTTCGGAAAAACATTATTATCTCACTGGCCGCACATAGAAATATGTGTACCTTTATATGATTTGGAAACAAAAACACATTTATTGAGTGAAAATTTAAAATAAAATGAATTATTATCATTGTCTTCATTATTTTTCATGTATACAGACATAGATAATACAATAATGTTTGTATAATATAATAATGCAATGATCAAATAATGTTTAAAATATTACAGTTGCCATTTTCTTGAAAATTACGGTGTTCCTTTTAAATAGATCTTTCGTTACTCATTGTTGAAATTTGATAGGGCTGTTATTCGCAAACGATTAAGTATACATTCCCCTTTATCTTAACCACCCCGAATATATTTTTTAAACTTTAAAAAACATCTCTGACTGCCTCTTGTATTTTGGGCACTCCAAACAGAAAAGGTGGAGCAGAAATGAAAGTCGCGCACACAGAGAACCATGTCCCATCCATAGTAAAGGATATGCATAATGCAATTCGAGAAATTTATTAAAAAAGTAATTCAACACAGAAAACACAAGAATGTGTTTTCATAATTTTTTTTTTTTTTTTAAGTATTATGAAATGAGTGGACGGTTTTAATGCTCAGTACGTGCTCAAAATTAAGGTAAGTTTGTGATATTAGGCATTTTTCGAATACTCAGGGTGAATGAGTATTTTTTTAACATCGCACAAAAAAGCAACACAAAAGCTATTAGTGACAGACCTCCTAATTTTGAACTATAGTCAAGTGATGAGGACGACACCTGAGTTCTCCGAACTTCCACACCACGTCAAAGAGAAGACTTTGAATCTAAAGGCCGCATCACACATGCATTTTTCATGCAATTTTTTTTCACCCAATCTGAGGGTGAAGGGTTGCCATAAGTAAAGCGATATGCTCTGACGTCAGCCGCGCTCTATCTCCACATTGAAAAATTACTCGTCGATTTTTCTGCTTCCAAAACGAACGTCCAATATTATTTATTTTATTTCGCTCGCGCTGTTGTTGATGGGCGTTAACAGAAACGGAGCACCATTCTTTTAAAAATATTATACTCCACATCTGATACCTTTGACGAGACCGAAGCCACCATCTTGTTTATGACGTAGGGCGCCGAAGAATCCCATTGGTTGGAATTTCAAGCAACTTTTATTTGGAACAACTTTTTCAGGTCACTGAGAAAAAGTTGCTTGGAGCCGTTGCTATGGCAATTAGGTAGAAATTGTTCGAAACTGGTTGGAAAATTGCTCAAAACGTGTACGTGTGATAAGGCCTTTACAGATTTAATGTGTATCAGCTCTTCTATGTGGTGGGTATTCAGTGGCACTGGGGCTCGAGCTCATGACAAACCGACCACGAGAGCGTGATCATACCACGGCCACTGAATTCTTTGAGAAATACTTGATGAAATGATTTGTAATTTTGGCCACATATATTAAGAATATATTTAAATTCACACTTTCCAACGAAGTTTCAATGGTTTGAATGGTTAGAGTACCACCAAGGTGAAAAGAATGAAAAAAGAACAAACTATTTTCCGTATGTTTTTTAATTATAATATCCAAAAGTCGCAATCAAATTTTTATGAAGCTTGTTATTATATTTATTGTTTATACACTATTATTATTTCTTGATATCTGAGAGCATTCCAACGAGGCCTTATCCACCGAATGCTAAAGCACAATTAAGCAATCACATAACAATTAGTATTCAGTAGCATGTGAGCGACAGTATACAGCCTTGAACATAGCACTGATCATCGATAGTTGTGTTCGACAGTTTAGTCAAAAAATAATCAATGCCATTTTATGATAGTTATTTACTGTACAGAAACTGTCAAATAGATGGCATACGCATCTTCATCTGTTACCATAGTCTAACGACAAGCATCTCATGGCCACGGTAGCCTAGGGGTCACAGTCACAATCTCCTGATAGATAAGCTCGAGCCTTAATGCCACTGAAGACCCGCCGTGTAGAGGGGGTGGGGTACATATTAAATCTGTTGTGGCTCAGTCCTTTCGTTGGCGTGGCGTAAAAGTTAAGAGAGTGACGTTCTCGTCTTTTGATTGTGGCTGAAAATTATGAGGTACGTCGCAAAAGTAATTGTACGAATGAGCTCTAAAATAAAGTTCTGAAAATAAGAATAAATTTGTGATTAATTTTGATTATTTGAAAAACTAGTGCTAAAATCTAATGAAATCCACAGAGAAATTCACTATTCTTAAGGTATCCGACTACGTTCGGAACCGTGATTTTGCAAAAGCGTATAAATGGATAATATTTATGATATTTAGTGTCACTTAAATTAGAAAATGTATATAAAATTGTTTTAAGAATAGTATTACAATAAAAAATTATTCAAGTACAAAATATTTTGACAAAAATGAACATAGAATGACCCATTTTCAAAATATTCTCTTTTTGTGAAAAATGCTTCAATTATAATAATATTTTGCCTGTATATAGCTCAGACCTCTGCACAGAGGCTCAATTAGAATTTTTGAAATAAATAACTTAGAAGTGGGTTTATCCATGTTTTACGACAACAGAGTGTAGAAATCTTAAGAAAAAAACGCCGTTAATTATTTTAATGGGTTGTAACTCTGAAAATAATGTAAATTTTTCAAAAATCATAGTTAAGCCTCTGTACAGAGGTCTGAGCTATATACAGGCAAAATATTATTATAATAGAAGCATTTTTCACAAAAGAAGAACATTTTGAAAAAATGTTATTCTAAGTTAATTTTTTGCCGAATTATTGTATTTAAATAATTTTTTTTTGGCAAAATGTCATTAAAACAATTTTATACATGTATTCTAATCTGAGTGACACTAAATATCATGAAAATTATCCATTTATGTGCTTTTTTAAAATCATGGTTCCGAACGTAGTCGGATACCTTAAACTAGCCACTGTTAGATGTTGGACCATACTTTCACTATCTATTATAATTCAAAATGATTATCTATAGCAGTGATTCCCAAAGTGGTCTATATCAACGTCTAGGGGTCTATGATGACCTACAAGGTGTTCACGTAAGCGAAAAAATAATTTGGGGGGCCATGAGGTGTAAATGGGGGTCTACGAAGTGGTTCGCATTAATCCAAATAGTGACTTTAATTCTAAAAGAAAATTTAATCAATTCGAAACGATATTTTACCTATATAACAGTTTTATATATTAAATTTAATGAGTTTAATTTTCAGTTACAAGGTGAAAGTATAAGTTTTATTAAAACAAGGGCCATCATTTCAGTTTTTTCTTGCCTCAGTTGAACTAAAAGAGTTTAATATTGGACGTCGCGAATTTTCCCAATTTCTCAATTTGTCACAGTCTGTCAAGTAAATGACGTTTTGACCTATGTTCAATATTTAAATTCCCTTTATTCAGATTTTGAAACTAGGTTTGAGCCTACTTTAAATATGATAATACCAAAGTTGGCAATGAATTCATATGGTCCCATAGAACCCCTCTCTCCACCCTCCCTCCGGAAAAAAAACAAATTTAATATTACAACAGGAACTCATCGGAATAGGCACAAACATATTAAAATAAAGTTAGAAAAGGTGTCAGCAATTTCGGATTTAAAAAGACATATCGGTTATTTATCCCACATCATGGAATATCTTGAGAAAGTTTTTAAGTGCTTTTCCTAGTCGGAAAGAGTTTTAACGCGGTTGCCAATCTCCAAAACATAAAAATGAGGGAGAGAAAGAAAGAAAGAGGAATAAAAGGACTAGACACTACTAACCAATGAGATTTAGAGTTAAACTTAACAATGATGCGAAATGTTTAAAATTTATTATTAAAGCATCAGATTCATCCTTTCCATTTAAAGTATTTGTTTGTTGCTAAATTATTTTATGTTTTAATTAAACTTTAATTTAATTAATTAACATGTGTATACTTCACTACAGTTAAAAAGTTAAATCTTTTAAGGTATCTCTAAATGAGCTGTCAAAAAAGACATTTAAGTTCATAAATTTGCCAAAATACAATATTCGGTTAGTAGGGGTCTACCCCAAACCGAAAAATATGGCAAGGGGTCTATGAGACAAACAAGTTTGGGAACCTCTGATCTATAGCTTTACTTTCATAAATTATCTATGTACAATAATTCGTTTTAATGAATTATTAATTTAAGTGATTAATTATAACAATTAGTTGTTTATTTATATATTTATTTATCACTCATCTATATAATACCTTGTTCTATTTAATTTTTATTTAATTTTTTAAAATTTATTTATATTAATATTAACTCAAATCTTTTGAATACGATTACACTTCTTTTATTTAACTAGAAAAAAAAAACAGAACAAAAAGCATTTGAATTATTCTAAAAAGCAGAATAATATAAAGCTCTTTACCGTTACATTATTTTAAAAACGGCCACTTCTTCTAATAGGGTTTATAAACGTCAACTAGTTGCATTATTATTTATGATTGCCTCCATAACAGATACGAATAAATTCCCGAATGGTAGTAAAAGGTTTTTACAACCTACTTTTTTTTTATCTCTATATGGTTCTCTAGTTGACATTGTACAGCTAGTATATTTCTAGAATAGTATTGCAATAATAATAATTCTGATAAATAACGTCTGCGATGTGTTATTTTTCAAAATAGTCTGAATTATTCGCCTTTCTTTTTGTTGTAAAAATTATCTCAAAAATTATCTACCATTATTTCGTAATAGTTAATCATTACTATTACATTTTTTGTTAAATTGTTATTCAAATATTCGACTTTTTTTTTAGCATCATTGGAATTTTGTGTTACTTATGTAAAAGCAATATTTATGAATACTAATAGCTATAAACTTATATATTATATCGTCCTTGGATTACTACAGAAAATAACACGTTCTGATTAGCATATCATTATTACCTTAAATGCATCTCTGTGTACAAACCAGGTGAAACTATGAGGGGAAAAATAACCAATGACATCACGTAAAAATCTGCTAATCATTGCCAGCGGTTATTTGAATAAACCTTTTGTACATATATTGCAAGAAAATGCTGCCGACCTTGTCAATGCTGTGTCGAAACTCACGCGCATCTATAAAATGCGAGAGAGATCCCACGTACTATAAAAGATCTCTTTTAGAGGAATGCGGATTTCATACATTAGATTAAAAAGAACAGAAGCCAAAAGGCATTGAAATTCGCCCACTAAATAGGTATTTGAAGAAGGGAAAATGACCAGATGTGTGTGTTTGATTGTGGAGATAACAGAAATGTCAAGAACTTGTTTCGAAGTATCGATGAATTTGTTTTAGAGGAAAGTTGAGTTATTGAAATAGAAGATGATCAGTTTTTCAGCATGGTTCAGAGGATTATTGGTTTTAGGTATTCAAGTGATCGTTCTGGTGCAATGTTGGAAAGGTGAGTGGTTTTGTTTTTAATTTATTTATTAAAATTTATTCCAAAATGAAACTTTTTTAAAAATTTGAAATGAAGTAGTTGATGATGGTCTTGTGTTGAAAAAATAATTAATTTTTGATTGGTTCAGTTATTTCAGTGTAAATATTATTGTTTAGATTTTTTTTTAAGGTATTCGACTACGTTCGGAACCGTGATTTTGCAAAAGCGAATAAATGGATAATATTTATGATATTTAGTGTCACTTAGATTAGAAAACGTATATAAAATTATTTTAAGAATATTATTACTATAAAAAATTATTTAAGTACAATATTTTGGCAAAAAATGAGCATAGAATGACCCATTTTCAAAATAGTCTCCTTTTGTGAAAAAGGCTTCTATTATAATAATATTTTGCCTGTAGATAGCTCAGACTTCTCTACAGAGGCTCAACTAGAATTTTTGAAATATATAACATAGAAGTGAGTTTATTCAAGTTTTACGACAACAGAGAGGAGCAATTTTAAGAAAAAAACGCCGATAATTATATATTTCAAATGGTTGTAACTCTGAAAATAATGTGAATTTTTCAAAAATCCTAGTACAAACTCTCTGGGGAGAAGTCTTTACTTTATATAAGCACGAAATATTATTTTAGAAGCATTTTTTATAAAAGAAGAACATTTTGAAAAAAGATTATTCTAAGTTAATTTTTTGTCAAAATACTGTATTTAAAATAATTTTTTTTTTGTCAAAATCTCCTTAAAAAAATTTTATATATATACATGTAAGTGACACTAAATATCATTAAAATCATTCGTGTGCTTTTTTAAAATTACGGTTCCGAACATAGTCGGATACCTTAAATATCTCCGAATTGTGAAAGTGAGTGGTACTTATAAGTACCGCGTCGGTAGATAAAGGGTTAAGTCACACCGAGCTGACTAAATGTGCATATAATAAATACAATAAAATAACATAGAGTATCAAATTCTCAACAAATTGTTCGATGTCGTCCATTTTGTTTTTCATTTCACCATTGGAATGTGTGTCTAAAGGACTGCGCATGATCTTCATGATGCTCGTCGTTTCGGATGATGTGGGAATAGGAGATGCGTTATTCATTTCATTTTCGTCGTCGGAATCTGCATCATATTTTTAAGCTCTTTAAACGAACTCCAAAATGTCTTTGTCTGCTGTAATTGGGGCTGTATAAACATTATCATTATCTACTACAACGAATTCTTTATCATTGTGTGCGGAGTAGGACACTCCAATAATACAGAAATGTTTCATTCCCAGAAGGGAGATCTTTTCGTGTTAAGCGATTTTCGTTTCGTGTTAAGAGAAACAAAATGCATGAAAATACATAGTAGCTTCTCGGGATCGTTGTATTATTTCGCATTAACCAATATTTCGTTTTAAGTATTTTCGCGTTAAACTTATTTTATTCTAATAATAAAATTGTGCTAAATTAATGAAGTCAGTTTCTAAATAAAATGCTGATTAACCCGCGATCACTCGCGCGGGCTGTTCTGTACACCCCAGTAACAAGAAAATCCTCACAGGATTCTAAAAAGAATGTGCAGAACCACGATTTTTTCTGTAGCTGCACATTTTCAGTCGTTGAACCTTCAGGCCTGATGCAATCCCTCTTTCTCGAACGATTGGAATGCAATGACTTTCAAAAGTTTATCTGGAGGGCTGAGAACTCCCGCGAGAAGTTGAGCATTTGTATACAGTCTGCTCTAAATGTTTGGAAAATGATTAAAATATTATTTTTCTATACTTTCTACTATCATTATCTCATTAATTATAAAGTATATTTATTACTGGTATATACGTTTCACACACACACACTGGTTTTTTTGAAAAAATATAAAATTATGTGTTTTAAAATGAAAATTTTGTATGTTTAGTTTAAATTAATGTTAGTCTCTTTTGTATGCAATAAATTTAATAATTTTATTTGTATAATACACAAAAAACATCTTGTGTTTTATTAACATGTATCATAATGACTTAATTTTATTTTCATAATTAAATACACGTGTTAAGAGTTTGGGGTGTTCTCTACACCCCGCGAGTAACGACGGTAGCAAAAACAGGTGCGAGCGACCGCGGGTTAATTAAAGGGGTCAAGGTACCCTGCCCACAATTTTTTTATTTCTTATTTACCGTAAAATACCCAGCGTATAAAGCGCGCCTATATGAAGCCCAGTGGCTGAGTGGTAGTGCTTCGCGCTTCCTTACCACATGTCCGAGGTTCAAATTTCGGGCTGGGAAAGGTCGACTCAGCCATTCATCCTTTCAGTGGGTCGATAAATGAGTACCAAGCTTTCTTGGGAACTTAACACAGGAGATTTCGCGTCAGACTGACCACCTGATCAGAACATCTGCTCATGCACCTCAGGGCCCAAGGTCACGTATACTGATACGGACACAGTAGGTCTTGGCCCTCATGGGCTGTTGCGCCACTGAGTTAAGTTAATGTGTATCTATACTTTCAAGCTGCATTTTTTAATTTTTAGATATTATATATTCACCGTATAACGTGCCCTTTTCTATGATGGAACCTGAAAAATACATGTGCAATGTTATTATGTTTCGAAGTCATTTATTCGAGGTATTATCCCAGGAATTTGAAACAATAGTAACTAAACTCAACCTTCTAAATTCATCAAGAACAGAATTTCTTTTAAGTAAACAGTATTCTGATCTATGTAGAAGTGTAATTTTTTTTATACTTAACCCTTTTTTTATTTTTGAAGCTATCATTTTTATACTCGGTGTATAATTTCCATCTTATTTTTTGTGTTAAAGGTATGTGTTATACGCCCGATTTTTTTCACTATACATTAATATGAAAATGTTCACATTGTGATATGGTCGCTCTATGGTGACCTTATCTTTGATTGTCAGCGTGAATTAGAGGTGTGGGATTTTCAAAATGATCAAACATTTTTAAAATCTTAATATGACTTTATTAAGAATATAACTTAAATTTCTCTAATGATTTAGATAAATTTTAATAAGTGAGAATCTAATAAACCAAACACACAGCGATGGTTAGACCGAATCACGTAACTTAGACCACTTTATCTAAATTATTATATTATCCGCTTACTCTCAATTCTGATAATATTACAAGTCCTAATATCAAATAATCAGTCCTACCTTAATCCAAAATAAGATTCTATCACGGTACTGACACTTTGGGACGCGCGTGTAATGGTATGCACCTTGTATCAATGGCTGAATATCTCGGTAACTTTATGATAGGCCGTCAATTCACACTCGTATCTCTTCCAAACATAACTTTTCCTAAATTGCCATACTGCTTACTGAAACTTCTGTTCTTTTAAAAGCTATCTTATTTGCATTTCATAATCGTATTTTACTTCTTGGATTTGGGTTGGAAAAGATTTGCCATTAATCGTGCCGTCAAAGAACCCAGAGGTTATGTTACAGAAAAGACGCGTGAGCCCGTCACAACATGTACCCCCATTCAAACACACATAAAATATACATTTCAGATAAATATATATATATATATATATAATTTTAAAAAAATTACCTTATAAATTTTAAAAATATTTCAGTATTTTAAATATTCCACTACTTTTACACGTTTTAATATTGTTGAACAATTTTTGCTAATATTCTTAGAAGTGTTCCTCACAATTCTGCGCATGGGTCTGGCATTATGACTGATACTTTTATTTTTTTCAATTTTTTTCGTGTCATACAGTATAAATACAGTATAAAACACAGTAAAAAAAGGTATATCTAACTCTGGTGAATTTTTAACAAAAAAAAAACTATTCACGTATATCCTTATTCCCTGCACAGAGACTTCAAACTTATTATACAAAACAACCAAAAACAGTTTCAAAACCTTAATTGAATACGAAAAAAAAAAAAGCCTTAGCACATTTTAAATGCGCAATTATCATGAAAAATAAAAACCCGAGAAAAAGCTATTGAGTTGTAAACATCATTAACGTACATGTGAAAGAGCTAAATGCAGAGGTCACGTGTTCTAGCTTTGATGTAACGTTTTGATGTTTTCAAAATGACATTGATAAATGGAGAAACTTGATTCATTTTGTATATTTCTCTAAGCCAGCGGTTCTTAAACTTTCGATCGCTGCGGACTTCCTGTATATATCAGCCTGACAACGTGGACTAAAAAACATTACGCGTTGTAGTTCCAAACAATAATTTAAAAAAAAAAACTGAATTAATTAATATTCTTGATCAAAGTACGTGTTCTAGTAGTTTTTTCATTGGGGGTCATTTAGTAATCTAGTCTAGAATGGTACAATTTTTCCACGAGATCTTTCACAGTCTGTAAAAAAGGGCAATCCTAACATTAAATGAAAAACCTACGCTCCCCCCCCCCCAAAAAAAAACGCTATGGATCCTGGGGGTCCGTGGACCACAGTTTAAGAACCACTGCTCTAAATGAAATACTGTTACGTGTGAAATATCCTCATATTTCTCCTAGTAGTATTGGATACCACAAATTTCTTCTGCTAATATATACAATAGTGCAGTACACACTCTGTCTCCCGAAATGGTGCAAATGGTGTTCAAAGATTCATAAGATAACACATTCAGTGAAAATGTAAAGACGGAAAAAGAGGCAGTGCATATTACCGAAGCCCGAATATCTTAAAGGCACTTTCTCAGGATCTAATGAAGTATATATAACTAAATAAATATACCAGCTCACATCAAATTATTTTTTATATAATGGTTTAAAGTCTGTTCTGCTTTTATATTTTAGCACTAGTATTGCTCTTACTGTCCCAGAAAACAAGAATTTTATATATAATTAAAAAACATTTGTTAATATCCTAGTAATAAATTTTATCGCAACCATCCGGTATAATGTTAGTGACGCTGACTATTGTGCCGAAGGGCCTGGGTTCGAATCCTGAAGAAGGCATGGATGCTTTTAAATGTATAGTGCCTTCGCGGCATGGGGGAACTCTAAATCAGTGGTCTCCAACCCCCGGTCCGTGGATCAAATACTACCGGTCCGCACAAGAAACATTAAATTATTTCCCTTTCATTTACTGTGGTACATTTTTCTTGAGTATGGGCTTCTTTTCATGAAAATCACTTTATATTTCTTGTTAAATCCTTCTTTATATTAACATTTTGGTGTAGCTATATTTTATTCTGAAGTCACGATTAAATGCAATTAAATTAAAATTATTAAATCAAAACAGTCTAAAATATAAGCAATCAACTTCCTCCCCCTCAGCGGGCCGCGGTAAAATTAACAAACGTTGACCGGGTTGCGGCGATAAAAAGGTTGGGGAACACTGCTCTAAATAACCATCGAGCCACAAATCCTCTCGAGAGGTTGGTGGAAGGGAAGAGAGATGGAAGATTCTTGACCACCCTCAGGGTATTCTCCCTCGAAAATTGTGGTGGAACCGAGTCAAATCGTACAGTCACCTGTATGGTGCTCAAAGCTACGACTAACATTAGGCGTACAAGTAGTTTCTTACAACGATGAATTTCGTGGGCCTTGATCTGATGTTACTCTCGATCATCTGGCATAAGTAACAACAACATAAATTTTATCAAATAAATAACTGTTACAAATAAGTGGCTGAGATTCATATGCAAAGTGAAAAAAGAAAGAAAACATAATGTAAATATATATTGATTTAGAAAAAAAGTATCGAAACTAGGGAAAGAACATTAGGACATCCCGGGCCACGTGATTCATGTTTACAAAAGATAATAAACCAAATGAAAGAGCAATTTAAGATACTTTGAGGTGTCATGAATATTATATGCACCTAAAGAAAGCAAGCTTCTGAAGGGTGATTCAAATAAAAATTTACGACGTGATATGAGCGTTCAGGAGGCTTTTTATATGTACGAATCTATGAAAATTTAATCGTAATATGTCCTCCTAGGAAATATAAAATAGTGTAGTAATATCTCGAGAACGAAAAAATTGAATTATTCTACCATCTCGAACAATGTACAATACTCCTCAAAAGGTTATTGGCAACCATATTTTAATAGATGTCTTTATTACATTCATTAAGTATATAATTAAAGAAAACTATTAAAATAAAATTAAACTTTGATGCTTCTGTAAGTGAAATATCTCTGTCGCTCATATTTTTTCTGACACAATTGGACATCCTGTATTCGAGACAGCGTGCATGTACAGTAAGAACTAAAAAAGAAAGGGGGAATCCTAGATAATTTTCTCGATTCTCATCACGGCTGGGTAAAATTGATGTAATTATTAAGGACTCAAAGGAATGTAACTTATGATGTTAATGAATGAACTTATATTTAAGTAGCATAATTAACCCGGGGGTGAAGGCTCTCACTCGATACTAACGTTAGTGGACGCGCAGGGTGACGGAGTCACCCCAATCCTTTTTTTTTATAATTATTTTTATTGCATACGATAAAAATCGTAATTCCAGTGACTGATTTAAGTAAGAGAAAGTATACTTAACTAATTTTAGGGTTTTTTTCAATTTTTCTTTGATAATTTGTGGAAAAATCCAATTAAACTGAACTAAAATGTTTCAAATGTGCGTTACTTTAATAAATGACACAAATCGCAGACGCTTTTCACTAACATTACAGAAGTGATATTCGCATGCAAAACTGTCACATTTTATTCAAGTTATTGTAGTTTTACTGTCCTTTAATGGGTGACAAATAGCATGTTGGACTTTTTCTTGCTTGTGTCTTTTTGACAGGGTTTTTTGGCTTCATATCTTTCGTGAAAGAGTTTTTTAGGTAGCATTTAAAATTTTTTCTTTCGACTACAATGTTCCATGTTTATTGCTTTTCGGAAATTTACTTTCGCTATCGTAATTCATATTCTTCATTTCACCTTCCTTTGCTTGATCTGTTTCAACTTCATCCAATAGAGATTGTAGAGATGTCCCTTTCTTTTTTTTTTATTCTGTTCATTTACATTTATAAACCATAATGAGTTATACAACACAGCTATCAAAACCACTAAGTCGTTCACGGGAGAAAATGTAGCATGTTCATAGAAAACTTTTTGAAACAAAAGTGGTCTCGAGGGAAACTCAGTCACCTCAAGTACCTTAAGATTATAAAAAAAAACGTTTGCCATTCCTAAAAAAGAGGGAGATATATGACAAATAAACTTTAGTTCTCATGAAGATTGTCATTTAGGAGGATACTAACAAGTTCATTGGTAACAAATAAACAGTTTTCACAGAATCAAAGAGAGAGCATGGGTTGACTCTGTGCCCCGCGCGATAGCTCCCGAGTTAACTAACTTCTAAATAGAACATTCTGATTACCGGTGCTATTTTTTCTCGCGTAAGTGTGTGATTTCATAGTTTAAAATTAGCTTTCATTTCATTACGTTATGCTTGAGAGTTGCCCATTTAGAGGGTTTTAAAAATGGGACCCCTTTTGTTAAATAAGTGTTTCAAGTATTACTCTTTGGATGCTATAAAATTTTCCAATCCGTAATTTACACTGATCAGTAAATAATATTTTTCCAATTTTAAAAGTACAGAAAAGGGAAAAATTAAGTAACAAAATATCATTAAGAACATAAATCATTAAATATAATTACAAAAAAGAAAAAAAGTAAAATGGAACATATTACAATTTTAAAATATTTGCATTTTTCACGTCCTCCTTAAATAAGTCACATAATTCCTTCTAAAAGTTCAAGAAATATTCAAAGTCAAATCACATAAAAATAAATAAATAAAAACTTCTTCCCAATTTAAATTATTTCTCAACATATTTATTTTTTTACTATATCCAGATTAATTTGAAACTGTGTTAGACAATCAAAAAATCATTGCTAAATGAAGAATACATATCCTTAATAAAAAAAAATAAATACCTTTTTGATACATAAGAAATTAGTGAAGTGCCTCTAGTCACTAATTATGAAGCTATTATAATATTTTCATAATCTACCAAACATCATAAAGTCATATTTTAGACGTGTTGTTTCTTATTCCACTTGATCGACAGAAACATCTAGATCAAGTCCAAAACCCCTTGCGTTTTTTAACAATGAAGAACTGTAGCAGGACTTGATAGCAGCTGACTCTTATGGCAAAAAATACAAGCTAGGATGTGGTCTGTGAAGTGGCTTGGGTCACATTGCAAATCAGACAAGGAGGGTAAACTTTAAGACCCACTACATGCCATTGAGCTCGAGTATGTCCACTACGATGCCTAGCAAGAGTAGTTTCATCTCACCTTCTGCTAGTGCTAAGCAAAGCAGCACCAGGACGCGGTTTTCTTCATACCACTCATGTACGAAGGTCTGCCTCCAAGAGAAATTGATATCTTTTTTGACCTGGGTAGCAATTTCTGAAAAAGTAAGTGTAGAATGATGCGTAGAATCCTTATGGCTGCCCTCACGGGCCAGATCATTTGCAATCACATTCCCGTAGACGTTCACGTGCGATGGTAACCACTGAAAAAAAATCTTAACATTGGCGTTCAAGCAATTTAAAAGCTAGATGAAACTCATTTTGTCGTTTGTCACCATGACTCCACCATTCAGATACTGAATAGAGCTCAGTATCCAAATATTTGTATTGACACTCTCAGTAATGCAAAATTTCAAAGCCTCCTCAATAGCTAAAAGTTCTGCGCAACAAACTGAGCAGTAGTCAGGATTTCACTCTCAGATCCTAATACCATTCCCCTTTTTGATGAAAATTCCACTACCCGAGATAACGCCTTCACCCATGCTGCCGTCAGTCTAGATCTGAAAATCACCACATGGGATTTTACGAATAGTCTCCAAAGCACAAGCTGCCTAAGATATTCTGGATTCCATACCTCTTGTTAGTGTACGAGCTTAATTTTGTCTTAAAAAGATCCATTCATAGAACGACGCAGCAACATCCACGTACAGCAGGCCAGTGAGACATGTTCTACTTCATTGGGAAGCCATCCCACACATTCGGCATTTTAGAGAAGTAAATCCTGATACTGTATTTTAAAAGTCCAGTCTCTTTTTTCGAGTATACATTCTACCATCATTTAGGTTGTAGAATCAAAGATTTTTATTGCTTTTTTTTTTTTGCTCTGCTTCGTTACTTAATCTGTTGTTGTTGTCGTGTGTTTTTTATCCTGGGATACATATGAAATACAAGAGGAAGAACAGAAACATACAATACAAACAGAAGACTATAGACCAGGGATGGCGAACCATTGGCACGCGTGCTATTGGCGGCACTCGGCACAATATTTTGGGCACGCCACTCATCAAAACGGTTTGCATTTTAGTTCAGAAACTATATTATTGCAAGTAAACCCAAACTTGAAAAACAATTTCAAAGATAAAAATGTACGTGAGAAACCAGACAAAGATATAGTTACTGAAGAATTAATTTCCATAATTGATTCTTCAATCAAGGAGTTTTCAGTGAGATTTTCTCAGTTCAAAGAATTGTAAGAAGCACTTAAGTTTATTATGTACCCTGAAGTGACATTATTTGATAAACTGAACTTGTTCCAATTCGATTCGTTAGAAATTGAAAAATTTGAAATGCAACTTATTGATTTCTAGTCTAGTTCAGTAGGGATTCAAAAATTTATTGAAACAAGGAAAAAGTTGGAATTGATTGAAACAGAAAGTTTAACAAGCAATATAAGTAAAACTGCCATTAACAAAATTTTGAAAACATGGAATTCGATTCCAGACACATTTAACTATTTTAAGAAGCTAGCTTGTGCTATTTTAACCATATTTTCACCTACCTATGCTTGCGAGTGATTATTTCAAGGATGAATAACATTAAAGACTCACGAGAAACCGTTTGGCAGATTACTTCAATTCAACATGCATTCTGCTAAAAGTAACATTTTACAATGCTAATGTAAGTTATTTGTCATCTATATATATATAATCTGCAACAACAGAAGTCACACTAATGTTACTTAAATTTAATTACACGTATAACTGAAACATTTACTACTATACAGTGCAAAATGTATGTTTTCGCAGTAAATAAAGAATTTTGTGATGTGGGTATTACTTTTATTATTTTCAAAATTGCATTAAAATCAAAATTAAGTCAAAATTATTTGACGGCACGTCTATACCTCATTAAACATATCTTAAAGAAAAAATGGCACGTTGATCCAAAAAGGTTCGCCATCCCTGATATAAACATTTATTACAAATGATGATCCCAGCATATAACAGAAGGGGTGAGCTGCTTTCCATTCGAAACGGGAATCCATTACAAACGAAAGTCCGACTTCTTTTCCCTAAGAAAATACATCCATGCCTTATTCGGGATTCGAACCCACTCGGTTACAAGCCGAGGGTCATATCCATCATACTGGGTGG
>BMAV01010486.1:0-79243 GCA_019973955.1 Trichonephila inaurata madagascariensis | reverse complement strand
TCGAATTCAGAAAATTAGTAAAAAAGACCCCGTTTCCCCCACGGGTATACGTAAACACTCACGTCCAAAATAAATAAATAAATAAAAAATGCCGCACTTTGAAACGCCAATGAGTTCTGCTGTTATATAGCGCATACGAGTGTAAATACAATCGCTCGTGACGTGCGTAGACGCTATAATGCCAATGTGTGTGTGTGTGTGATTTACATATTTCATTACCGTCAACGAATCATGTAATAAATTCGCCATGGTTTGCGTACTTCTTCCAGATTGTTGTGTTTTTTGCGGCGAGAAGTGTATACATTGTGTGTGTGTTTGTGCACGTATGTATAGTATTACGAACATAAATTATGAAGGCTCTAACTAGCCATAAATTTAGTTAAGCCTCATTGTTTTAAAATTGATTCTCAGACTGTAGTATTTATGAATACTTCAAACTTCCTTTTCTTTATTCATTTAAATATTACAAGTATCCATTTTGAGCTTAAGTATCCATAATACATTTGTTTATTCAATAAATTGTGTACATGCAGTAAAACCAATGACATTACCTTATTGATACATAAATTGTTTAATCACTTGTGTATTTTTTATTTATTTTTGATCTCTTATCAACTTTTGCTTTTCCCATCTTTCAATAAAATGTTTAAAGCATTTTGGGACGTGACAACAGAAATTCTTACTTCAGAAGAGAGAGAGAGAGAGAAAAAAAGCATTTCAGCTAAATTCGTAAGTGAATATTCCATAAATTTGAACACTGATAAATAAATAAGTAATAAATCATAATTCCTACATATTGGATAAATAAATCAAAAATTGCTTGTTCGCTACATGTAATAAGTATCCCATGTAAGTTTATAAAAATGTAATATAAATTAATACGTTTATTATGAAATAATTGAATAAATCGAAAATGAATTTTCATTAATATTAGTGATATGATTATAAAATTCTATGTTATAATTCTAAGTAATTTATCTGATAAAAATGTAAAAAGATGACAAATTGGTATTAAACAAACTTAAAAGACGGAGTAAGAATCAAATTGTTTTCTAAAAAGAATAAAATTGCAAATATATATATATATATATATTACAAATGAACTTATTTACAATTTCAGCAGAAAATAATTTGAAAACTAAAAATATATTTGAAATTTTTCATAATATAACATTTTTTAAAAAATCAACAACAAAAAAATTATTTGTGTTAACCAATGCAATGTTTTTTAATAGAACCGGAAAAATTGACTATTTCATTACACATTAAGAAAAATACTGTGGTAATCTTATAAGTTATGAGTTAATAGTACGTACACAGCAGAAAATACTTTATCCAGATTACATGCTTTTTTTAAAAAGTAAGCTTTTGTACTTATATATTTCACTGTGTGTTAAGTAATACCTTAATTTTATAAAATTACAATTACTATAGTTAGGATGAATATTAAATTATACGCCTCTCAATGTCAACAAACAATCGATATAATAACATTGTAATTTAATAATTTAATGAAATATACTAGGAATATATATTATGTTTTAGGTATTTGGATTCCATAAACGGTTTTATATGACACATTATTTGGTAAAAATATTATAAGTTTGTTTTTATTATATAAGAAAAGTTTAGTTTATTCGAAGCCATTTTAAATATTCCATAAATTAATCTTAAATTATTAAATAATATAATTTTTTAAAAATTTTAATAGGTAATAATTTTTAATTGTTGTCAACTAATTACTTTAAAACATTCTAATTTGTAGTAATTAATAACTTAGTAACATTGAAAATATTAGTTACTGATATGATGTTTCAAATATCTCTTTCAATTTATTCATACATCCTTAAGTTTACATAAGTGAATATATCTCCGATAAGCTGATGATTAATTACTTATCCAAATGAGGACCTTCGCATAAAAAAAGTAATGAATGCAGTCTCATTTAACTAAGTACTCATTAAATCGTTTATCACATTTTAACCCTTTGAAATGGAAACGATTACCTATAACTGAGGACAGTTTTACTTTTAATATTTATTTGTATCTCCGTTTGATAAATTAATTGGAATAAGAAGACAAAACAAATTAAATAGTGTTTTGACTTACCCTATGGGTGTCAAACCATTTTGCATCATTATTCAGAAAGTATGCAGATTCAAATGTCTTATTAATTAATCTTTAAATTATCAAATTATCCAACATAATGATGACGTATTATGAAAATGTTTATTTCAAGTATCATGTTGACAATTGCTATGAAAACAATTAGCCCTAATCTGACGAATGTTTTAAATGATACACATTAGAATTATCCTGAAATAGATATCATACTTTAAAATAAATCATCGCTATTATTTGCATCTTAGACTGTTTGACATATTGCTGGGGAAGAAATTAAAATTAAATACTCTGTTTCTCTGAAGGACATGTCGAAATATTCCAAAGTTATGATTCACCTAATACCCATTTAGTACAGTTTGTGATCTGAAGTCATAATGAATGAAGTTCTTGAGTTTAAATTCTGGAATAAGAATAATTTGTCTTTTGCAGTTCTGTTCCACAAACCATTTATCAAGCAATAATGCTTGAACAGTTTGTGTACCATTTTGTAAACATGAAACCACTTCCACCTTTCCATATGCCTTCAAACTGTTTAGAGAGTGGCATGAAACGTGTAAAATATTTAATAATGTGACTCTGAGATTCGGGAGGATTCATGATCTTTCTTGACAGAAGTCGACTTCTATTCACTTCCCTTAGCCTCAGGAGACAGCGTGAATTCTTTCTAGAGTGAATGAAACTCGACAGTTATTCATGGCACTTTGAAAGGTTATTTCTTTTGTGGAATGCCTTGTAAATGTCGTTTGGTGTTTAGAAGAATAAAAGAAAGGATTTTGAAATAAATGTGTGTGGTAAAATTAAACTTGAAGAAATATTTGCAAAATTTCAAACTTTGAAATTTGTTTCTAAATTGTTTTGATTTTCAGAATGGGATATAAAAGTAAGGGGGAAATGCATTTTCAAACCCTAAAGGTTTTTAGGACTTTAGTGCTATAATAGGTACCGAGGATGTTATAGTTAATTGTTTATTAATAAGGAAATTTCAGATCTAAATTATTTTTTCATTAGATGTAAGATAAGAGAGTTTGAAACTGATTTCGGGGTTACAGTATAAATTACCTATTTAAAAAGAATTTCGGTGTTTGAAATGATTTCAATATCACTAGAAAAATAATACTAAAAATGCATTTTTTTTTTTGTTAAAAAGTTTTTTTGGGAGAAATGTTCACAGTCAATGTTCATATAAAATAAGATTTTTTATGTGCAAATCCAGGTTTAAACGTAAATTTTAGTGTAAGATTTGGTTGCACAGTAATCATCGAAAAGAAAAAGTATTTTCTGAAGGATTAAAAAAAAATGCAATCTTTGAAAATTTTAAAGCAGAAACGGTTATTCAAATCTTTCTTGTAAAAATCTTCATTGTCATTTTTTTTTTAAGAAATACATTATGTTTCAAGTGCTAACGGAAATCATTAGCGTATAAAATAAGGTGGAACACGAATACATGAAAGACAAATGAAATAGTGCTACGCTAAACAAAAACAAAACCAAAAAAAAATTCGGCTACAAAGTGTAAAAATAGATATTTATTTTAATTTTTTAACCCTAAAAATTTTAAAAAAAACTGAATTGCATAATATGACGCGATAATATATATATATATTAAATATTTTGTTATACTTTAGTTAAAAGCTAAAATACTGTAATGAAACAAAAACACACACACACATATATATATATATATATATACATCCTTATATTTATATTTGTTACTTTTGTTTGTTTTATTTGGAGATTTGGTTATAATCCTGACTTGAATAGAGAGCTGTGGGTGACTGGTGCATGATTAATTTCTCGGGTGTCAGAGTTCTAGCGTTTCCATAGTGTGAAAGCTTTGGAAAATGTTCTTAGATGTGTCTCTTTTATATAATTTGGTACATGTTTCAAGTGAAAAGATCCGTCAACAATAATCATTATGTGCATTTATAATATATAAAATGAATAAAAAATTTTTTAAAAAAATCTATCAACCCATTTCTCTATGATTCCAAGTACTGTTACTCTGTTTAGTCAAATTATATTTTAAAAGAAAAAAAAAAGAATGTATTTTGTGCAAAAAATGTACCACTTATTAAGAGGGAGAGGTTTTAAATATTTCATTCTTGCACAAATTTTTTCATCCTATGTCATTTGCCTGCATCAGCAACATATACACTGCTGGCCACCGTAAATGCAACACCCTGAAGGAAGCATGCATGTAACATAAAATTAACAACATGCATTAGCGGAGGTGAGATATACAAATGATTAGAATTTCAGCGCAGACACATATCACGTGCGCCTGTGGCGCCATCTCAAAGCGCTATTTAAAGCTTGAAGATTTCAAGTTCGGCAATTGAGTTTTTCTTGTGGTTTCTTCAAAACGATCAGTTATGTCTCGTAGAAAACAGCAATCAGCCTTTGATCAAGTATACGATTTCGATAGAGGAAGGATAGTGGCCTACCGAGATTGTGGATTATCTTTCAGGGAAATCGGTAGTCGTGTTGGACGAAACCAAACAACTCTAATGCGGATATGTGACCGTTGGATTCAGGAGAGTATGACGGACCGAAGTGGTCAATCGCTTCCACCTCAGTGCACCACTTCACGTGAGGACAGGCGAATTGTGCGCGTTGCAGTGTTGGATCGCTCAGTCACATCACGAACCATAGCACATCACATTGAGTCTGTAACGCATCATTCAGTGTCAGGGCTTATCATTCAACGCCATTTACAGCAGAGTCATCTGTCCGCAAAACGTCCATTGCTTGGTCTACTGTTGACGCAGAACCATAGATGTCTGCGCCACCAATGGTGCGATGAAAGAAGGATGTGGTCTGCAGAAAGGAATGAAGTTGTCTTTACTGACAAGTCACACATCTTTCTGCAACACCACTATGTTCGGTTTGGAGTCTGGAGATACCGTTGAGAGAGGATGCTGAACAGCTGCGTTATGCACTACCACACTGGCCCCCATCCCGGGGAATATGGTATGGGGTGGTAGGATATCACCCCGCCTCCTCTAGTACGCATTGCTTCTTTAAACAGCCAGCGCTACATCTCAGGGGGAGCCAGTTGTCCCTTTCCCTTTCCTTCAAGGCAAGGCCACAATATTTCAACCCGGGTAAGCCTCCACCCTAACGCATTGTCCAAAGGTTCTTTGTCAATCACCAGATTGAAATGTTTCCCTGCCGGGCCCTCTCCGGATCTTTCGCCGATGGAAAACATGTGGGCCTGGTTGCTCAAAATTTTAAAATCACCCCACCTGCCACACCAGACCAATTTTTGGGAACGTGTGGAAGCTGCTTGGTTCTGCTGTACGCCAAAAACATAAAGTCTCTTTGAATCAATGCCGATGCGTGGGGCGGCGGTGTTCCCAAAAAAGGGGCTATTTCCCCCAAATGATTTTGGTAGGAACCACATTTCCCCAAAAAAGGGTTAATAAATTTAATCATTTGTTACTTGGTTAACATTATATCTACAAAATAAATTTTGTTGTGCTATCTTTTATCTTTTTTGATGTTGCATTTACGGGGGCCAGCAGTGTAAAAACATGTGTGTTATTATTAATACGCTTTGTTTAGGAGAAAAAAAATGTTTAACTACTAAACTTTTTTTAAAGAGAGATAACTGGTTTTGGGAAAAAAATTGGGGGGGGAGATTTTGTAGAACTTTGCATTGTTGAAACTGAGGACTAAATTTTAAAAATTAGGTGCAATCAAAACTACGTCTGAACAAAGTTTTCTTTTTGCAATCAGTTAAAATCCTCAGGGAATAAAAATTGATAGAATTCTAATTTCCAAATTATTAAAAAAAAATAGGGTACAGTCCTAAAAAATTTTTTTTAAAATTAAGTTTATTTTCCCGTCAAATAAAAACCACAATAAAAAGAAATTTTTGCCCATTGGGGTGAAATATTTAAAAATTTCCAAAGTTTAAAAATAAAGGGTTTCCTTGAAAAAGATAATAAATATAAACTATATATATATTTTTTATTCTAAATTAATGATAATTTAGGGCCAATTTGGCGAGTAGTGGGATATCCTGCTTCCCCCTGGTCGGGGTTTTATTCCCGGGCTGGGGCAAATCAACTTAGCCCCTTTTTCATCCCTACTAAAGGGGGGGGGTTTTATAAATTTACCCGCTTGCGGGGAAACCTTAACAATGAAGGGTTTTTCCCCAGTTTTACCAAATGACCGGGGAAAACTGCTTATGCACCCCCCGGGGCCCAATGGTTACGTAAAACTGGGGTGGGGAAAAATAGACCCTGGCCTCCGGTGTTTTCGCCACTGAGTTTTAGTTTGAGTAAGGGAAAAATTTAAAATTTTTAGGTCTAACTAAAACTATTTAAATAATAAATGGAATATATTTATACTTTCTTATACCGGTAATATGTAATTTGTAAATTTTATTAGTATGTACAACATTATTGCCATATATGGTTTGAGAAAGGAAATATTAAAATAGTGAAATAATTCATTAAATATTTATATTATATGTATTAACATAAAAACTATATTGATTTAGAAAAAAGAAATTAACCTATTCATTTCATACAGATTCCTATAAATAAATATAAATAGGTTTTTTTAACAGAATTTAATAAGATTATTGCAACTTTTTTTTTCTCTTATCTATATGAAACTGGAAATATGTTACGAGAAATTTAACTCATAATAATGTTCCCGAAAATAGATAAATAGATCATACTATCTAAGTGCAGTATTTTATTACTATCAAATATAAATCAACACTTTTATAAAAATATTAAGTTATATTTTAATGGTCTTTAAACAGCAAAAAAAAATGAATTCGATATTTGCTATTGTTAGTCAGGTTTAAATTTATATTAGTTTTAAGCACTTGATTTTACGAAAAAGTAATATCATTAGTTAACCTAAAAAAGAAAGATTTTACACGTCTAATTAAAAAAGATTAAATATACTGTGAGGGCTCCTTTTTCTGTAACTAAACCTCTGGGGTTTTTTGACGGCCAAGATAAAAGGTCTTTTTAAAACCAAAAGGGGAAATAAAATTTTAAATCAAATAAGATGTTTTAAAAGAACAGGTTTTGTGCGGGTGGAATTTAAAAAAGTTATGTTTGAAAGGTAAAGTGTAATTTGACGGCCTATCAAAAAATTCAGATTTCTAGATTTCTACAAGGTGCATCTATTGCACGCGTGTCTAAAAATTTTCTGAAATTTAGAACCAGCTATTCAAGGTTAACTGATTATTTGATATTAGAACTCGTAATATTATCAGAATTGAAAGTAGGCGGATAAAAAAAATATTTAGATAATTGATCCAAGTTACGCGATCAGATTTAACTACAGCTGCGTGTTTGATTTATTCTCACTTAATATACGTTTAACCAATTTATTAGAAATTTAATTTAAACTCTTAATAAAGTCATATTAAGAATTTTAAAATGTGGATTCATTTCGAGAATCCCACACCTCTAATTCACGCTGACAATCAAGGATATGGTCGCCCTAGAAGGACCATATCACAATACTATCTACATAAGATCCTATTTGCGGTATAAGATCCCCTTTTTTTTAATGATAATAACTTTACCGTCATAATTCAGTTAAGAATTTTCTTGTAGGATAATGCTTATGAAAGAAATAAAAGCATAGTTAATATATTGTGACGTCTTCAATTGATGTGAACCCCACCCGTCAATTCATCTGAATTCCCCCTATCCATTCATCTCCACACAGATGTTGGATGACAGGTGCAGGTGGCCATGGGGTCATTGTTTGTTGACTGGCCTCGGACAAGCGTAGACATCTGGTCTGGAATCTACAATGGCTAAGGAATCCCGGTGCAATAGGCATTCCTTGCTTGAAAGTTTTGAATAGAAGTCGATGCATTGAGGTGGGGCTGTGGCCAGGTGTGAATGAATGGATGTGAATTATGGCGCCTTTGGTTTCCCAGAGGGACGGGAATGTGTTTGTGATTGCCGCGTAAATGAGAGCGAAGGTGGTTCGGGGACGAGGGCAGACCTTTTTTGACCGCCAATGAGGAAGACGGGGGGCAGACCCTTTCTTTTGACCTGCCAATGGGGAAAACGGGGGCGTGGGTGGACCCACCCCTGGTGTTTAAAAGGGGTGAATTTTGAAAGATTTGGGAGGCAAAAACGGACGGACGAGAAGGGGAAACCGGGAAGCGACTTGGACGAGAGAGAAACGGAGAGATAGAGCCATGGATAAACTGGAGCCCGGAAAAGCTAGGGACTGACCTCGAGTGATAAAGACTGTCCGCCTGGCCTTGGCCTATTTAATGAATATTTTTGAAGCTATTAAATTCTAATTAAATTTTTTAAAATGAGGCTGTAACAAATTTTTTTTGTGTACGAATGACTGACGACGTTACAATATTTATATTTAAATTAATTATTTACATAAAATATGTTAGACACATGCTTTAGCATTATGTTGTGTAAAATAATGATAAGAAAGAAACTAAATTTTGGGTGATTAATTAATGTGTAATTTCAGATGAATAAAACGCGTAAGAATTATGTTTTATTCTTTTGTCGAAAAGCAATAAGTTAAAAAAATAGCTATACATTATTTCGCAAATTATTTTATAACTGTTTCAGACAAATTTACAGCCAAAGAGAAGTAATTTTCAATAAAGTTAAAATAAAAAGTTAAAAAGTTAGTTATTAAAAAATAACGTAATTGCAAGAATTTAGGATAAAAGAAATAAACAAGAAAAATAAGTAGTAATAATTTAAACTATAAAAAGTAAATTATGCCCAAATGTTTCACTCCTAAATGTCTACACTTCACTAAATTATTTATTTTTTATAAAATCTAACTGAATATTTATAGTGTAATTAGGGACAAATTCTCTTTAAAAACTACCATCTTTTTTGATTCATATCCTCCCATTAAAACTTAAAATTTATGACTGCAATTTAAGGCACATTTTCAAAACACACACATACACCTGGATCCAACATTATTTACTGTCCAAACCTTTTTAACTTTTCAACGCATATCATATTAAAATGAAATCAACTATTTCTAAAGTTACAAGTTTCAGCTTAAATTTAGTGTCCTATATAAAAATAAATATTTTAGATGCGTGAAACTACAAGTAATTCATTACAATCACATATTTTAATAAGAACAGATAAATAAGATTTTGAATCTAATCTGTATAGTTTATTTTCAGTATATAATTCTTAGGGGAATAAGGAAATATAATAATATAATTTTATGAATGTAAAGTTCTTCAAAATTAAATTCGTTAATACCTTTTTGAAATACAAATATACAGCAAGAGTATGCATTAATATTAACAACAATTAATTAAGCTGTTAAAATTATGAATGTATATCAAATTATTTAAATATATGTGCGGGATTAAGTATTACTTTTTAAAGGATAAAGTGAAGGTATCAATTAATTCCTTTTTATATTTACAACACAATTAACAGCCTATTGACTGCGTTAATAAGATTAGATAAGCAAAATGATAACTGAAGGAAAAACTTTATCTTTGTTAATGAACGTTTTATGTTTATATTTTATTATAAATGTTAAGTGTGCAACCTTTAATTCATGAATGTTAAAAAATTAAATATTACAAGAAAAAAAAATATAACATAAATTGTAATTTTCGAAAAACATTTTTATGCAATCAGCACTAAGACGGCAAATGTTATGGAAGAAACTTGTTGTACTTTATTTGAATTCAAAATACCTATGTTTCACACCAGTAGATATCTTACATGGCAAAAAATCAAATTTAAACCTTGCAGTAAAGCCATATTAAGCTTATACAGTTGAACCTGTTTTCTGCGGTAGATAGAGAACGTATAAAAAAACCGCACTAAAAAATATTCAAAATTTTCATAAATTCTTACATATAACAAATTAATTCATGGAAATACTACAAAAACTTTTTTATGCGTCGGATAGGGATCGCATAAAAAAGTCGCATTTATTAAATATGCCAATTATTTACGAAACGTATGTAAGAGTACTTCCTTAACAAAATAAATAATTAAATATTACACATGGAAACATTTTAAAAACAAATTTATCAAATTATTGTTAAGGTAACTGTAGTTTAAAGTTTCTCCTGACTGCTAACTGCTGGGCTGAATGCGCATTGTCAGGAGACTATTTATAACAAATGAAAAGAGCATCCTGAAGTGTCTACATTTCAGTGGCGTAACGATACAACCCTGCACATGTGGGGGCGGACTCTAGGGGCCCAGGCTGCTACGCTAAATACGTATTTACCAAATTTTATAATATTAAATCAAAACCTGACTTTTAGGGTGTTGGGATCTAACATTCACCTTTACACCACTGGTAAATAGATAGAAAGCATTACAGTTGACCCAAAAGCCATTGAGTCCTGTAACCGGGGGTGGACTCTACCTAATTTATAAAATATAAAAGGCGAAACCACTTCATGAGGATGGGGGATCTAACATTCTCCGTTATGCTACTAGTAAATAGATAGAAAACATTACATTGGCGCCAAAGCCATTGAAATTCTAACACCGCATAAAAAATATCGCACGTAAAAAACCGCACAAAATAAAATCGCACACAAAAGAAACAATATAAGAAGAGACCGCGCAAAAACAGGTTCGACTGTAATTGCAACCACTGAACTGCGATGATCTCCCATCTGAATTGGCAGAATAAAACGTAATAAAACATAACTCTAGAGGTTATAAGTATTGCTTACACTTGTAATCATATATGTTTCTGCGTAATATATATTTCATAAGCTAGAAAAGCTTAACCTGGCATTTCTCGCGCATGGTATATCATACCCACCGTCTAATTTTTATAACGTTCCTTCTAAACTTTGTTTAGATAATGGATAGTTTCTCACGTAACAGAATTTAGGGTCATATCCGTTGAGAGGTCTTAGCATGTAGGCGAATTTTAAATAATTTTTTTGGATAGCACCCCTTTGAGTATGCCATACCCTGCCATGAATCAACGTTACAATTCTGAATGTATTAAGACGCCTTAAGTCTTTCTTATAATAGAGCGCATTGTCGTAGTTATAATGAAGAAATATAATATTTAAGTAATTTAATAAATACAGTATTTAATAGATATAGTACGACAGTATTTTCGGATGAAGAAATTCTCTTCGCGTTTATGATGAGGAGAATCAAATGATGAAGAACATAACAGCAAGTATGATTCCTCCACTGAAATCGATCAAGATTAATAGAGGTAGACACTGTTGAAAACAAATGTTTTATATGTAGAAGCGCAAAACATTTAGGAAGAATTTAATTTTAAAAAGCGAACTGGTACACATTTTATCCACCTTCAAATGAATTTTTAAAAAAACAAACTATTGCTATAATAATAAGAGAAAATAATAAAGAAATTCCAAAGTTTTTGAATTTAAAAAATATAGAAGTTTACTTCTATATATTTAGTTTATAAAAAATACAGATTTAAAAAATTAAGACTCATTGTGAAAACATTGCTTTCAATCACGTGGAGATGAAAGGAATGTATAGACAATGTAATGCATGTCTTTCTAAAAAGAACAAAAAGCTAAATTTACATGTAAAATTGTAATAAAATAATATTTTTCCTACTTTTCTTTTTTAACTCTTATATACAAATTTGACGGTAAAAACAGAATGTAAACACCCTTGGGTATGAGATACCCTGTGCAAGAACTTTCGGTCATTTTTTTCACGCGAGTGATGCTTGGATAATAGAAGAATTTGATATTTTTTTAATCGTACTTTAATTACAGGAAAGTTCAAATTAACACATACACTTATGAATCTGATTCATGCAAAAAAATACAGAGTACACATGCTAAACCATGTTTAACATCGAATCTCAGATCTTTATGCGACGAAATCTTTTTCTACATCATAAATTAATCAGAAATGAATACTTTTTTTTATCATACGAAAACTGAACTGGCACCTACGACTCGACTTTCTGCGAATGTTATCGGGAATCTTTTAGTTGTTAACTCAAAAATTAGCCTTTTTTGTCTGAATGGCTTCATATAACTAAATATTGCAGGATAAGTGTTATAACAGTTTATATTTTACCATTGATACGTAGAACGTAAATTAGTTTAAGGTCCTGGCTAATGCTATTTTAAGTTTGCGAATGCAATACCCATTCTGTTGAACGCACAAGGTTACAACTAGCAGGTTCAAGAAATAATCATACCAGGGATTATTCTATAGCTATTTTAATAAGGATATCATTTCACGAGAGCAGCATTTCTTCATATACATAGAAAGTCCCTCCCAGTACTTACTATATCTAACAAAATGATTTCTCCATTAATTTCACACATAACATCAATCAAAAGTTGTAAATAAAATAGTCCAATCGGCAAAAGGCTCTTCTTTGTTGACTCCTCCCAAACATTGCATCATAGAGATAGTTCGTTGCGGTGGCCTTCACTCTCAACATTCTATGAAAATTCTAACCACCTCATCTAGTAACAATAAGCTAATTTCAACACAGTAACTGTTTGAATATAGAAAAGTGGATCCCAAAGAACAAAAAAAATTAGTAAATGTTAAACTAGAATTAAATTTTTCACCAATTTTTGAAAGTATTCATACCTATATTTTAATGATTCACTTTTATAGGTTTCGTTTCTTAAGAATATTAAAATGTGTCCAATGTATATATTCATACATATACAGAGTGTTGCCAAATTCAAACCACGAATTCAGAGAGGTGATAGCAATATGCACGGGAAGACAAATTTACTTAGAATATGGGGTCTCAAACTAAGTTTAGTCGGTGAAATTCGTGATAAAAGCCATCAGGGGGACGGGCAGAGATTCTCGGAAATCATCTGTTTTGACCGTACTTGCTGCCCGAGCTCCCCAGTGAAGTAAAATATCTTGTTTCCTTACAAAACGTCCTTCCACAGTTGTTACAGAGAGTACCAGCCACTGTACAACAGAACGTGATGTCCATGCACGTTAGTGCAATAGCATATTTTTCGATCGCAATGCAGCCACATCCATACAACATATCCTTGGCAGTGGATTGAACACGACGGACCAGTTGATTGACCTCCACGTTCCTGGACCTCACAAACCCTTGAATTTCTTCTTCTTAAGCTACCTGAAATCCGTTGTGTGTGAATCATCAGTGGCTACAGTGGAGTATCTCGTGGAGCGAATTGTCGATGCTTAAGCTTATATCGGCAGCACACGGGAATTTTTTGAACGCGTCAGACAACTTTTTGTGCGTCGGTGTTGGTAGTGCTCTGCTCTGCACGGTCACAAATTAGAGCAATTCCGGTGACGATCCCAAATTAATGCTTTTCTGAGACCAAGCTGTGATACATCGTTCGCATTATAAATATTTTTTTACTTTTAAACACGTGTTTCTAACCTATAATTGTCTATTTTTCGTTCCACTCGACATAACACGCTTCTAAACTGTTTTTTTCCGAATTACTCTGACTGAACCTTTTTTGTGACCATATTTTCTACGTTAAGTGTTAAGTGGTCGTCCTCAATCTGCTTACTATCACCTTTTAGAATTATATATATATATATATATATATATATATATATAATTCTTCATATATATATATATATGTGTGTGTGTGTGTGATGAATCCCCAAACATTTAAGTGCCTGTTGGGGTAAGGGCTACCAGAACAATTCAACCCGCAAGCCGCGTAAGGACTTTGACTTCTACTTCGCCGAACTTACGAAGAACCACGTGAATGAACGACGCTGAAAATAGGATTCGTTTTGTCATGGTTTGGAGTAGACTGATTTGCTGAATATTGAAATAAAAAATAAAATAGAAAACGGCTAGTTGCTTTTCTCCTGTCAATCTTTAAAATTACCCCCAAAACATGATATATATATATATATATATATATTGCAGTTAAAGTTGTGATATCCTTTATTTCATAGAACAACTAGTTATTTCATGAAATAACTAGACAAGTCAGTTAAAATACATAAAATTACTGAATTATGTGATTTAACTAGGCATTCTGAATAATAACGATTATGTAACCATAATAATATAAATTACAGTAATTGAAAGTTCTTAAACTGATTTTAGCTGCACCTAGTCAGTTTTGATACTTATGTTCTTTTTTTTACGTGAGGGGTATTGTACTTTGTTTTTAAAAGTAGAATTTAGACGGTGTACTTATGTTAGCGATCAACATTTTCGATTACTAACAAATATTATTGAAATCATTTTTCAAGCAATGACTTCTTTAGGAATGGGAGACCAACCTGTAAATAAAAAATATTTCATCCAAGAAAGTTTTGAATCTTTATAAAATAAGCTTAGGACAAAAAAAAAGCGGTGTTGCACTTACATGTGAATAATTATTTAACTGTGACAGAAAAAGTAAAAAGTGCTAAAACATCACAGAAAAAAGTATCATGTGGTTATTGTTTACAGAAGCATTATAATTTTTTTAAATTTCAAGGAACATAAAATTTAACTGTGCCAGTAAAAGATGCAAAACATTAGTTTTCTCCCTTTTTATTTCACTAAAGATAGCAATATGAGCAATAATAAATTATATCATCAGCATTTCTTTATTATTTATCAATTAACCATCTGCAATAGGGATAAAATTAAAATGTATTTTTCAAGAGGTTTTAGCTATTTATGATCAATTAATTTATAAAATAACTTTGAAATTATTTATTTTTCCTATTAACAATCTATCATTAGTTATTTCATAGTTATTCATATATTCCAGTTACTTCATGAAATAGAAAATCATACAATTTAACAGTATCATATTATATATATATATATATATATATATATATATGTTATTTTATATATTAAGGAAGCATATCATAACATATATATTATATTATATATTATTATGTATATATGAAGGTATAATCATCTGTGTGCTGTTTTAGTCGAAAATGTAGAAAGCATTGTATAACATTTATTTTTTCCGGAAGCTTTCACTAATTCTAGTTGCATCGACGGAATCAGTAAAAGTAGAAAGCATTAGTAAAATTATCAGACATTACAATTTAGTTGTACCAGAAATTATTAAATTTAAACTATATGCAAATTTAATTTATTCTCAGAAATATTTAACATTATAAACTATTGAAATAATGATTTCGATTCAATCTAATCAATTTTTTGATTTATTTTCCAAAATAGTTTTTCATCTGATCTCTGCATGAGTTATTTATTTATTTATTTTTGTTTCTTCCACAGTTGGACTATTTGACAGCGCCGACACAGAGTCTGAGAGACACATGCGGCATGCAGCTGACAAAATAAATAGCAACAAGACAATCTTACCTCGCATGAGACTATCAGCCCACATTGTCAGGATACAACCTAATGATAATTTTCACATAGCTAAGAAAGGTAAGTCAATTAAATCACTGAACATTTTAAAAATATAATTAATCTACATTCTGCTTAAGTGGAAACTTATTTATATTTATTATTAACAATAACAATTTGGAAAGCATACCTCTTTATTTGGATTCAGCATAAGTAAATTCACGTTCTATGTATTATTCCTTCTAATTTCTGATACATATTTTAAGCATGGTTTTTTTTTTTTTTGTAAGGCAGATGTGGAACTTTTAAAAATTGTCAAGTGCTAACTTGCATTTTAAAAGTAAGAAAAGTATTGAATGATACGCATACATTTTAACTACTTTCATTTCATTAAGTTAGGTTTGCTAACCATTTTCATAATTTCTAAATTATCTCATAACCAGTTCTAATTACTCGTTATACTTTCATAATTATAATAGTTTCATTTAAATGAAATATATAGCAAAAAAGTAATCGTTATGAGCAGAAAATCAAAACTTACTTTTTAAAAAAGTTTTAAGAAAAAATCAGGATTAATTAAAAAATTTTCGAATGATATAACATTAAAATTTCATGGAAACGCATATTTGGACACTTTTCTATATTTAATGAAAATCTATCAACTCAAGCATAAAACATTATTTAAGCTGTAAATTTCAGGATTTTCAGAAATTTCCGGATTAATGTAAATTTTTGTAAGTATATGGGCATTTTTTGCTTTTAATAAATGTATGCTTTAGTAAGTAATTTATTTAAAAAAATAATTTTTTTCATGATACTCTCTCTCAGCATAAATTAAAGTAATGAACGCAGATTTCATTTCAAGTAAGATTAGGATGAAACTTATAGAAGTTTTTAATATTTTGGCAATCACAATGGTTTTGTAATGATCGTTGTTCTGAGAAATATCACAGTTGTTCACAGAATAGAAATTTCTGAACAAATTAAAGATTAATATAAAATATAAATTGCTACGTTTATAAAAGAGAATTATTGAAATTTATAGTGAAATAATAAAACAATTTAAACTTAAGAAAAACAATTATATCATATCTAAGAAATAAATTGGAAGTAAGTTCGCTCTCATTGTCTTTGGGTTACCAAAGTAAACGTCTTTCGGAATAAAATCATTATATCACCGGGAAATAAAAAAAATATATAAATAAAAAAAAACCAAGGGCATACTAAACTACTCTTCAGCTCACATTTTAATAAGTAAAACTAAACACATATTTCCTAAAAGTTACTAAAAATAAAATATGAAAATTTATTTACGTAGATAGTAAACGAATAGCTTGAAGCCATAAGAGTAATTTAGCAATATGTTCCGTTTTTCTACAGGGTGTCCAGCCTTAAACTGACCCAATAGTTAATTCCCGAACCATTTGGTTTAAACATGCACTTCCAATTTGAAAAATGTTTTAAAAATGTAAAGAATGTTTTAAAGTGCTTTTCGAACCAAAAACTCATTTACAAAAAATAACAAAAATTAATTTTTATACGGTCTCTAGGTCCTATCAATTATATTTAGGAAAAGATGCAGTACACAAAAACTAAGTAAACAAAAAAATTTCATTTTATTACGATAAAAACTGACCGAGTTATGCCTAGATAAAGTTGAAGCATCTGAATTACCCAGAAAAGGGGGTCGTATACAAATTTAGTTTAGAGAATAGTAATTCACTATCTACAGAAAGATCAAAAGAAAAACATCATAGTGATATTAAAATATCGTAGTAAACATCATAGATTGAAAATTTGTATTGCTATTTGGTAAACAATAAAAGTTAAATTAAAGGAATACAACTTCTACCGAAACGATTTAAACAGCTTGTTTAAACAAATAGCAGCAAAAGATAATGTGATTTGCCGTTGAAATTATTGCATAATTTGGAATGATTCTACAATCATGAATCATGGGCTTTATTATATCAGAATGACCAAATTACTGCAACCTCTTGACCTCCTTAGACCATTATTTGAGTGTCAAATGTCTGCGCCAAAAATGTATATGGTTGCGCAGATTTCTGTGCGGGGACACCATCATGCTGGTACCACATGCGTGACGAATCCCGTAAGGAAACTTCATCTAAAAAATAGGCTAACGGTCCAGATAAAATTTCTGTGTATGATTCTGATGTTAAAGATCTATCGAAATATATTGGTCCAATTAAAGTGCTCTTCCATATTCCGCAACACACATTCACCAACCAACGCACTTGGTGGCGATTCGGTCGTATTAGATATAGGCTTTAGAGGGACCAAAATGCCTTTTTGCATATTAATAGTGCCTTGCCTCGATAACTGGCATTCATCCGACCACAAAACTTCATTCAAAAAATCTGGATTTTCATCCAGTGTGTTTAACACGAAATTGCGAAAGTCAAAACGACGCTCTTGGTCTCCGGGCATTAGATCCTGTGCCAGGACTGGACGTATGTAATATGTTCCACACCGTCGATTTTGAGTATGAACAAGCCTTGCTAATATCCTGGACACTACTTTCAGGATGAGCCTGGGCATATCCTAGAACATCCTCAGCGGGTATCCACTGAAGTTTGGCACGAGATAAGAGTATAACGTCTATGATAACTTCCAGTTTTATACAAGCATTGAACAGCACTAGCAATTGCACAATAAGATGGATATCTTCGGATGGGAAATTTAAGGGCATAAAGTCTTGCGCCTCTCTCTTATTTCGATTAAACTGTCCATACAACAGTACCATTTCGCAGTATTCTTCATTTGTATACATCTCGTTCTTCCGTAAAAAATTCGCAATATTAGAATACGACTGTATACAATTGCAAACAACTACACAACAGATTTTTAATGTTCGCCATGATCAGTAACAGCAGCAAATCAGTCTGAAGCCTCAGCAAATAAACCTACTTTTT
Source organism: Trichonephila inaurata madagascariensis (assembly GCA_019973955.1). Taxonomy (NCBI): domain Eukaryota; kingdom Metazoa; phylum Arthropoda; class Arachnida; order Araneae; family Nephilidae; genus Trichonephila; species Trichonephila inaurata. The sequence goes on along the minus strand of BMAV01010486.1, from coordinate 60,905 downwards.
GGAACTGCTTTTGAAATGTTTTCTTACTCCAAAATATTTCATTTTGTTTATGTTTTGCATGTACATATAATAAATTTTATTTCTTAAGTACTTAATTATTGTAATATTAACTTTAAATTTTAAAACGATTTACATAAGGGTGACGTGCTAGAGCGAAAATTTCTTGGCACAGTTACAATTAATTTCAGTTTGGAGACGGCCCCTTACTAGCTTCTTGAAAATGGCCCAACAAATGTATAAAATGTATGATTTTCAATGTTCCATAACTCGGCCAGTCTTTATTATAATAAATTGAAACTTTTTGTGTTCACTTTGTTTTTGAGTACTGCATCTTTTCCTAAATATAAGTGATAGGACCTGGAAACCGTATAAAAATTAAATTTTTGTAATTTTTTTTGTAAATGGGTTTTTTGGTTCGAAAAGCACTTAAAAACATTATTTACCTTTTTTAAAACATTTTTTTTTCAAATTGGAAGTGCATGCTAAAACCAAATGTTTCGGGAATTAGCTATTGGGTCACTTTAAGGCTGACACCCGGTATATAAGGTAATTTAAGGCTGGACACCTGGTATATAAGGTAATTTAAAGACTCAAATTATAAATATAGTATCAAGATACATTTTTAACTAAATGGAAACTATACTCTTGATAGTGTTTTTTTTATCGTTAAGTGAAAAATATCATAAAGGAAAAACTCAATTTAGTGACATTATCAAATCATACTCAATTCATGCCTCAACTCTGTTAAGTTATCCAAACACTTTGAAATCACCAAATTTGGTCGAAACACATATGCTTTGTTTTTTTATTTTATTGAATATAGCGGTCTTTTGACTTTACAAAACATTTTACTTTTCTACGTTACCTAGAGCCAAGTTACAATAAATTTTATAAATTTACAAAAAAAAAAAAATACCGTAAGGGGTTCTTTAACTTATTAGAATTGGGAATTTTTAAATTATTTGAAATACTTTATAGTCAGTCTGATACTTTAAAATATTATAAATGCATTTTTCTTCGAATTTTTTAGAACTCAGTATCTGTATTATTTTCAAGAGGGCGCACTAAAATATTTCTTACTGTATGCATATTTTTTGAGTTACGACCTGTTATTTAAATAATAGTATCATAAAGAATGTTACATTTCTGTCATAATATTTACTGGATCAGATCTACAATTTTCAAACTTTTAATAAAACATTAAATACTTTTATTATATTCTCTAGACAGATGCATTTAATTTGTTTTAGTAATACTTTCACTAATATATATATATATATATATATATATATATATATTACTTTTTCTCTAAATGCTTTGAAGTCTTTCAAAAATATTCCTAAAATTTAACTTTTAAATAGTATTATTTTAAAAATTAGATTTTAAAAAATATTATTTGTAAAAAGTAATAGTATTTAATAGTATTTATAATATTTTAGTATGCTATTTTTTAAAGGAAATGCTTCGTGTTTGTGAAAGTGTTCGGATACCTTACAGAAAAAGATGCAATAGTTCATTCTTTAAAAATGTGTACTTTTTTCAGTTTGTGGCCAAATCGACGTCGGTACCTTGGCAATTGTGGGTCCATATATTCCGTCCAAACTTCCTGTGGTCCAATCCACCAGCACCACTTTGAATGTCCCCCACCTCAGCACTGCACCCGCAACCACAGAACAGAGGATGCGTGGTGACTACAGTTGTATTTATATCCACCGGACAGTGCCTTAAGCAAAGCCTACAAAGACATCATCACCTCGAGAGGATGGAAGTCTTTCACCATCATCTACGATGACCCCAGATGTAGGTTCATTTTTAACACTTTATAGTACATCTAATACTATTTTACGTATGCGTACGTATGATAAAATTATGAGTATTATAATACAAAAGTACCTTTTTGAATTTCTGCTCCAAACAAAAAGTATTTTTCTAAAAAAAAGAATTGTTTCTTGGAAATTATATATTTTCGTCAGAAATACTATCTAAAAATCAAAATGATACATGTATTTTTGAACATAATTGACTTAATTTAAATGATGTTTCTTAATTTTGCGAGTCATAAAATATTAATTCAATTCTAATTATTGTTTTGAATCATCTTTAAAATGGCTGACTCATTTTAAACGTTTATCTTATGTTTACTATAGTTTTATTTGCTTCGAATCTAATAAATACAACATCTGAACTTCACAGTTGCATATTAAATGTAATTTCCCTTTTGATTTGATGATTTTACACTGTGTGGTGATGGCTTGGCCTGACTAAGGCATTTGCTTAACGTACATCCAGCAATACCCGCATTGCTGGGGGGGATTATAGGGGACCCAAAATCTTATTGACACCGAGTACATTTTTAACCAATTAGGGCCCACAACTGAAGAAATGCCCTGAAATGCTTCGTTCTTATTCAATATATTTAGTCCAATTAACTTTTCATGATATTTTATAAATACTCCTCACATTCGTCTTCTAAGAAATTATGGTCGTTGAATGTAAAAAAAATAATAATGGGTATATTATGGTGAATACGACTGCAAGATGATTTGAAAAATAAAGCTTTGTTTATACAGATTTGTTTCCAATTAGACAATGTAAACTTTTTCTAAATTATTTAAAAGAAAGCAGAATTGTGCTTATATTTAATAAAATGTTGAAATTGTAATTTTTTTAAAAAAGGGAGTTACATTTTTTTATTACGCATGAAATTTCGATTTGAGATTCTAAGAAATTTTTAGATGTGGTCTCCCTTATAGCTTAATATACACTCATGGACAAAAAAATTAGCGCACCAAAAGCAGTCATCAAAATGAAACGAAATTTTCCATACGTAATGGCTACTTTGATATAAGTAAATGATTAGAAAGCCAAAAAAAGGATTCTTTATTTCAGAGAAAAAAGTCAAAAGAACAGAGGAATTTAATACCATGTTGAACCCCCTCTAGCACGAATGCACGATGCAAAACAATTGAACATTGATGTGTACAAGTTCTGTATGATATCTTGAGACATTTCATTCCATATTTGCTGTAACCTTGCCTCTAGTTTGTTCAAACTCGTGGGATGCCCAACTCACCATCCCAAATGATACAAGATATGCTCATTGAGACAATTCTGGTGATCAAGCAGGCCAAGGTAGGGTAGTAACAATGCAGAGACAGTCTTGTGACATCCGTGCCGTATGGGGCCGAGCATTGTCTTGAAAAATGGCTCCTGGGAGCCGTTGCATAAGTAACAACACAAGTGGTTGCAGGATGTCAGCGACATACCATTGGGCTGTCATGACGCAACGATCAATACTAGGAGTCACCATGTATTGTAGACAATGACACCCCATACCATCACACCAGCTGTCTCTCTATAAAGCAAATAAAGGATTGAGGCAGTTTAGCACGGGGTCTCCACACACGAACACGATTGTCTTCACTACTAAGTTTGAATCTGGATTCGTAACTAAAGAAGACCTTGTTCCAATTCCGCTGCAGTGCAGTTTCCTCATGCGCGACACCACTCTAAACGAAAGTCTCGATGGGTGCGCATTAAGGCCAGCACACGTAATGGGCGCCTTCGTAAGTTTCGAGAAGACACGGGAGCCCTAGTGAAGGTGCTACCTGTGCCTAGATGGCAGCCGATGAAGCAGTTGACTGTACGTGAGCTTTTCTTACGATGTGGAGTTCTTCCCGATGATTAGTCTGTCGAGGGCGTCCCGAGCATGGCCTTCATGTAAATGACATCTCTCGGATCCGCCCAAAATCTCCTCAAAACACAATCAAGTGGCGTAATTGACGAACTACTCGCCTTGCTGTCCACAAAGCTTCCATCATGCTGATGATTCTCCCCCTCTCAAACAGCGACCGCTGCTATTATTGTCTTCGAAAAGGGCGTAATGACATGTCTACCTAAGGTCTTTCTTTGTAAAAGATTCAGCACACTCAAACTACCTGTTTTATACTCCACATAGAACGACGTAAAACGCCCTCTACCAGTTATACGTAATGTGCAATCACGCTGTCTTCTAATCATTTGCATATATCACCTACATGTACCTTCATGCTAAGTGTCGTTACAATCCAGCAGTTATTTCTTTCTACGTTAATTATATATATATATATATATATATATATATATATATATATATATATATATATATATATATATATATATATATATATATATATATATATATATATATATATAAGCTAAATGCTATGTATATATATATATATATATATATATATATATATGTATGTATGTATATATATATATATATATATATATATATATATATATATATATATATATATATATATATATATGTATGTATGTATGTATGCATGTATGTAGAAACAACTTTGATCGGGTTTTTTCTTAACCGATTTTAAGGTGATGTTTTATAATTGTCTAAGTACTTCTTGTTTTTTCTCTCAATATGCATACTATTTTAAAAATAAGATTCATTGTGGAATCGGTAGTTTCATGATTATAAAAATTTATAATTCCTTGAAAAATGTCCAGAACTACACATACTTCATAAATATGAGCATTATACCTTTTTTACGAGGTGTGGAAATTTGGAGAGTGTGTTCACAGCTCTAACGTCCTCCACGTCTCTTGACTGAGGTTAACAGTGAGATTCGTCACGATTCGTTTTATTTTGCTTTGACGAGATAATGCGATGTTTAAATTTTTAGAATTAAAGGAAACTATCCTGAAAGCATTTATAAAACAGCCAAGCTAAATTAAGAATGTTTCTGTAAAATGCACACGATAAAACATTTTCTTAAAAATAAAAAAAAAAATCATACCATTCTAATTTTTTTTTCCTTTTTTCTTTTCATTCTTTATTTACGTGCAGCTTTTAAAGATGAAAATGACAAAACCCGCTTCTAAAAAGACTTCTTTTAGTTTCTAGGAAGTATTATACCTCCAAAGACATGAAATACATGGTTTTTCATTTCATATTTTGTTTTCTTCTCCATTTCTTCGCTTTTTGACAAAGACGGATTCTTTAGGTCAAAAAATTTGAATTCACTTTATTTCAGATAAAGAAAATACAGTTTCAAGATTTAAATTATTTCTTTCATCTCACATATATTATTGAAAATACCACAATTAAATATAAAAGGATGAATTTTAAGATTTAAATGCATAACTACATATTGTAAAAAGAGGTGAAAAAAAAAACCCTTATTAAAAACCTGATATTCAAATTCGAAAAGTATTCCACATAATATTTTTATAGTTAAAAATTAAAAGGTTTTTTAAAGGATTAAATCGTTTTCTTTGACAAGTCACAATTAAAAAATGGAAGTATTTAAATTGGCATTCTTACCTTTACGATTTTGTTTTGATATTAATGCAAAACTGCAATGTTAATCACCACATTACTGATCATTAAATATATATATATTAAATATATATCTTATATGTTTCTATTTACCACAATAATTAAAAATTTTATATTTGTAGAAGTAATTCTCTTTTATATCTCACACTCTTCTTGTTGCACAAGGAACGACTCTGTACTATTAAGTCATAAATAAGTTTAGAAAAACAGATAATGTAAATATATTTCTAAAAACGAAACAGAAAGTAATTCGATAAATATGTTTTTAGTATTGCTGCTAGTTAGAATAATATTACTCGCATTTCCTCAATAATACATTACTAGTTACATCCTTCTTGTTTATAAAATTACTATCGAAACAAAAGTAAATTTTAAAGAAATACTATTATATGACTTTAGAATAAAACAAATCTGAATATATTATACAAAAGCATGCTACAGTGAAAAGTAAATTGATTAAATTATCAGGTTTTTTTTTTTTCACCCCGTTTTATTTGGTTTTTGACAGTAAAATAATCATCAGAAATTCTTATTTGTTAAAAACTACAAGTGTCTTGCTTGGTTTATTTTAAATAATTTCTAAAATATTCCATTCTTATTTTAAGAAACTTTTCAACAAAATGTTCCTTTTTTTAAAAAAATGTTTGGTTATGTGGAAAATTTTACTGTCGTTTTACTCCTTTATAAAAATGTGAATAGCATATTTTTTTTTACTTCTATGCCATCTGTCTTTTTTCTGGAAATTAAAGTTTTTTCAGAATTATTTTTATCATTTTCAGCTGGAATTTCCATTTTGTTTTATTCAGAAATCCAGGGAACCCATGCAAAATTAGTAACTTTTATAAAAATAATGGATAACAGGATTTTTTTTTTGAATAATTTCAAGACTTAGTTGCTACAGACACATTTTTTCATGCATAAAAGCATTTGTGGGTTTCCAGAAGATTTGTGCTTTTCACCATAATTTTACCCATTACTGGAATATATAAATCACACATTTAGAGCCACCTAATTTCTTTACAATCAAAGTGAAATATTCCTATCTTAATTCAAGGCCATAAATCCCCTTTATTTTTCTTTGGACGATTTAGTTCATCAGATAAAAAAAAACTCTTAAAAGAATATTAAAGATAAAAATCGAATAACAATACTTTTGCATCTTAGAGTCCATTGGAAGACTATTTATTTATTTTTTTTAAAACTAGTAAGAGAACTGTTTTAAATTGTCAGTTGCAGTTTTATGTTTGAAAAAAAAATGGTTGAACTACTGCTTGGGTTGATTCATTTTTACATATTTCTGTTGTTTTAAACGAACGTTTTCGAAATATTTTTTTTTTATTCACAGTACGATTTCTACTTGATATTTTGTAAACGTCGCACTTTCAAGCTGCAAATGATTTATCGATGATTGACCTCATGCATTTAAACTTTCTTCAGATAACGAGGGTGACACTTGAAACGCCGACTCCAAATTCAAATTTCCACTCAAGAATAAGAACTTCGGGTTTCGACTTATTTCAAGTGCAGTAGTTTTTCTACAAGAAGGTTATTTATTGATACAAAGTTTCAAAACCCACGATTCCATAATGCTGGCTATTAATTTGCAACTATAAACACTGCGCTTCTATTGCAATACTAACCAAGATAGTAATATGTAGCATTTGGCGGAATCATGACAAAAAGATTGTTTGTAAAAAAAAAGAAAGGAAATGAGATGATTTTTTCGATGTTCTAACTCCTAATAAAATTTATAGTGAATACATGGTTTTATGCCCCAAATATTTTCCGTCGTATTTGTAAAGACAATGAATAATCATTCTTAAAATGGCATTGAAACACAACTTTTAGTTTTTAATATTATTGAAACACAAAAAATATATATATATATAAATCAATAGATATGGTTATATTACTTATTTCCTTAAAAATATTACAAGAAAAATAATTTTTGCAAGCAATAGGATGCCTTAAATATTTAGGTCAAATGGTGCATTCTGTAAACATTTTTTTAAGAAAATGTGTCCTTAAATAGGAACACAAAATTAAAAACAATAAAAAATAAAAAGAACAAGAATGGGAGTTGGATATTTTGTATGGATTTAAGACCTAAAACAGGAATTAAAATTTTGATAAGTATAACATAATTACTTTAACATTTAGTAGGCTCAATCCCTTTGAAATGAAAATATAAACCCCCTTACAACACTGCTGGCCACAGTAAATGCAACACCCTGAAGGAAGAATGCGAATAACAGGAAATTTACAACATGCTTAGCGGAGGTGAGATATGCAAATGATTAGAATTTCAGTGCAGACACACATCACGCGCACCTGTGGCGTGACCTCAAAACGCTATTTAAGGCTTGGATATTTCGACGATTTCAAGTTCGGCAATTGTGTTTTTCTTGTGGGTTTTTCAAAAAAAGATCAGTTATGTCTCGTAGAAACAGCGATAATCTTTTAAACAAGTATCCGAGTTCGACACAGGAAGGATAGTGACATACCAAAATTAAGGATTATCTTTAAGAAAATCGGTAGTCGTGTTGGACGAAACCAAACAACTATAATGCTGATATGTGACCGTTGGATGCAGGAGGGTACAACGGACAGACGTGGTCGATCGCATATATATCAGTGCAACACTTCACGTTAGGACAGGCAAATTGTGTGCAGGGCAGTGACAGATGACTCAGTCAGATCACGAACCATAGCACAGAACATTGAATTTATAACGCATCATTCGGTGTTTGCGCGTACCATTCGATGCCGTTTACAGCAGAGTGGCCTGTCCGCAAGACGTCCATTGCTTGGTCTACCGTTGACGCAGAACCACAGACGTCTCCGCCGCTAATGGTGCAATGAAAGAAGGATGTAGGTGACAGAATGGAATGAAGTTGTATTTACTGAAGAGTCACGCATCTGCCTGCAACACCACGATGGTCGGCTTCGAGTCTGGAGACACCGTGGTGAGAGGATGCTGGACAGCTATGTTTGCACCTCCACACTGGGCCTGCACCGGGTATTATGGTATAGGATGGGGTATAGGATATCACTCTCGCACTCCTCTAGTACGCATTGCCGGTACTTTAAACAGACAGCGCTACATCTCCAAGGTGATGGAGCCAGTTGTCCTTCCTTACCTTCAGGGCTTGGCACAGCCATATTTCAACAGGATAATGGGTGACCACACGTGGTACGCATTATCCAAAGATTCTTCGTATTTCACCAGATTGAATTGCTCCCTGGCGCTCGGTTTCCGGATCTTTCGCTGATAGAAAACATGTGGTCCATGATGGCTCACAGATTTACCCCGATTGCAACCGCAGCTGCCACTGCAGATCAACTTTGACAAAGGGTGGAAGCTGCTTGATCTGCTGTACCCCAAGAATACATCCAAAATCTATTTGAATCAATGCCGAGGCGTGTGGCAGCGGTAATCTCGAACAATGGCGGCTACTCTGGCTACTGATTCTGGCAAGAACAACACTTCACAGAAGTCTATAAATGTAATTATTTGATACTTGGTCCACATGTTAACTACAAAATAATTTTTTTTTGCTATCTCTTGTCTTTCTTAGGGTTGCATTTACGGTGGACAGCAGTGTATTTATTTATATTTTACTTATTTTAAAATGTTTCATTCTTACAATAAGTCTTTATATCTTCTTATATTTTTATAATTTGTGCATTAATTAATTAATTGAATAATTTAACGTCCTGCCGTTGCACGTAGAATCTAGCTATACTCAAAATCCTCATATTGATGGCTTTAAATTGGGTCTTGTCTCCAGTAACCTTCATGCAGCTTTAAAGTGTGACTTTTATATAAAATAAAACATCTGAATCTACATAAGTGCCATTGATGATGAACAAGTATGTATATGCTACATTCAAACAAAGAGGACAGTACTTGTGCTGGTAATCCACTTACTATACTTCCATATCATGTCAATGCATGGGATAGGAATAGTTCGATAAGAATTACTTTTGTTTGATAATATATTTGAATAATTTTTCACCTTCTGTCAAATTCACATTGATGCCTAGTAAGTGATCGTTTAGGTTTATTATTTGAGAAACTAATACTTTTAAAAATCTATTTAATATATCTAATAGAAATAAATTAGCTTCTAGAGATATTGAATACATTATCTAATTATTCATACGGGAGCAAAATTCCGCAACATGAGTAAATAATAGGCAATATTTATTCACAAAAACATCTAATTTTTGTGATGTTTTTAGAAGAATATTGACTATACATCCGATTAATTACATATATTCTCTGATACACTCTGATTTCACCAGAGTTAATTTGATATAATCACGTAAAAGTTACAATTAATTAAACTATTACCTTTCTTAACCGGGGTCACTCTCGCCGGTGTTTGCTACCGTGGTTACTCGCGGGGTGTAGAGAACACCCCAAACTTTTAACACTTGAATTTAAATATGAAAAAAAAATTAAGTCAATTATAATACATATTTAAAAAGTACAAATATTTCTTATATTATACAAATAAAATTATTAAATTTTATGCATACAAATGAGACTAACACATTGATTTAAACTAAGCATACAAAATTTTCATCTTAAAATGCATAATTTTACATTTTTTCATAAACCACAAGTAAAACGTATATACCAGTAATAAGCATACATTATAATTAATGATAAGGATAGTAGAAAGTAGCAAAATGATATTTTAATCATTTTCCAAACATTCAGAAGCGGACTGTATCCATATAACCAAATGCTCGCAGGGATTCTCAGCACCCCAGATAAAATTTTGAAAGTCGTTACGTTCCAATCGTCCGAGTAACAGTGATTGCGTCAAGCCTGAAGATTCAATGACCTAAAATGTGCAGCTACAGAAAAGATTTGGTTCTGCGCATTCTTTTTGGAATCTTAGGAGGCCTTTCTTGTAGCTGGGGTGTACAGAACACCCCGCGCAGGTGATCATGGGTTAAAAGCGATTAAACAAAATTTTCCAGAATGTAGTTCAACGTTTCGTGTTAGTAGACATGATGTTTTCCTGCGTTCTTACACCAACATTGTCTCCGTGTTTCAATTTTTTTAATGTAGGTTTTCAATGAGTATTTTCCAAGAATTCCTTAGTCAAGAGTTTATGATAGCCGTTATATATCGACCAATGCGAGTAGTAATATCCCAGAATGAAACACTAGATTCTCAGTAAACCACGGTAATATCTCTATGAAATTCTGACACGTGCTGTAAGCATATTCTTTCTTTTACGATGAATAATAATATTTTCTTAAAAATGACCAAGATTAAAATTTGATTTTCGAACGAGAATCCTGCTACATATATTTCCTTTTATACAAAATTTGACATAGCTTCTCTTCCACCATAGCAGCGAAGCATTTGCGTATCACATCATCATTTCTTTTCCATGCGTACTTAAACAATTTGTATATTTCCTTTTTCCTCGTTATTCTATTTTAATGATCAGTAATGTATGTACAAAACATGCTGTTTAAATAAATATATAATTAAAAGTCTTTTCACCCTTAATTTAAAAAAAAATATCCTTAATTAGGAAAATAAATGCATGCATTCTGGAAATGGTTAAATCAAATTATATCTTTTACATATAAATAAATCAGCAGTGTTAACATTTTTAGACTTAAAGTAATTTATTCAATCCTTTTTTCAATTTCTTTAGAAAAATTGTATTTTTTATTATTATTTAATACTCATTTTTTTTCACAAATATCTAATATTTTCTTGCCAGTTTTAAGAATGTGGAGCACAGCATTTTTTTTGTTTTATTACTTGTAAGAAACGACGTGAATGTTGGGATACACAGAATACTTATCATTGTTAACAATCACGTTGATTGATGTAAATGAATGAAATAATCAGTATTAATTTAGAAAAAATACTTTCGAATTATCTTAATGAAATGACATATAACTTTTACCTTAAAAAAATGATATAATAATATCATATCTTTTTCTCGATATTGCGCTGGTTTTAATAAAAAAAACATTTTTAAATGTGGAAATTATTGTACTTTTCCATCATTCCAGCTTAAAAAGAAAGTAAAATTATAAATTTTCAACGTAGTGATTTAAATAAGAAGATTTAAATGCTTATTATGCTTAAACAGTGTTTTAAATGTTGTATAAATTTTAATGAAAGCAATTAATTAAAATTCAGCTTAGCAATCATAAAAACTGTCAATTTAAAATAAATTGAAAAAAAATACAAAATTGTACTTATTTTGCTTATATTTTTTATTCTCTTAAATAAAAAAAGTTTATGAATTAAAATATTTTAATTTTCTTGCATTCTTTAAATTGTTTTATAATAAATAAAATTAAGTCTGGAGAGAGATTATAATTTTTTATGGATATATTGAAGAAACGTAAAATAAAAAAAAATGCAAATTTTAATAGCAAATATGTTTTCCAATACTTTCTTCGCCTTTTTAATATTAGTTAGTCTTATATAATAAACCAGTTTTGTACGCTCAGTAAATGCAGACACACCACATTGATTCTTTACAACCATTAGTGTTGGAATAAACTTTCTCTTCAAATAATCAATAAAAACTTATTACAAAAGTATTGAAAATTGCTAATTTTTTTTACATATATTCCTTTGTTAGTGGATATTTATAAATCCTAAAAAGGAACATAAATTAGATAATATGTACCAAAAAAACGGCACACATATAATTGTTTTCTAGAACCCTTCATGTTTATTTGGGTAGCTAATTTCTGGAGAATTTACCTAACAATTCGGTAAACGCATCGGAAGGATCTATCATTATCTGAAACCTCACACAAGCTTTACTAATTAATAAAAGCCCCCTTGCGTGTGACAGCACAATCGTAATTCTGATTAATTAATTTTTAATAATCGTTTTCCAGCTCAGATATTTAGACAACAGGAAGCAAAAATGCATTTACCCTGAAATTTAGGAATGGGTAGAGAACAAGTAAAACTAATGATAGCTTAAGCTTGCTGAAAGCACACAGAACTAAAACACAGTTATTTAAATTTGATTCCTTTGTTATGAAACTAGTTTCTGCTTTTCTAAATCCAGGTAATGTATCATGAATAATTATACTAGGTAATGATTACCTACTTTAGAAGCAGTGCTATGGTGGAACTTGTAACTGTAAAAAATAAAACACCCACATCACGAATGACCCATTTGTTTCAATTTTATATGTAATTGTGTTTGGAATTATTTATCATAAAAGAAGTGAATGTATAATTGTTAAAAGAAATATCTTCAAATAATACTGAACAAGTTTTCAAATTAAGCAATTTCAATTGAAGTAAAGTAATCGTTTTTAATTATTCAGAAGTGTCTATCAAAATTACGTTATTTTTAATACTAATTATTTTCATCTTGCAAAACGAATATATTTTGTAAAAAAAAAAGACTGAAAAGATTTAGCATTTTTTAAAATCTGCTATTCGATAAAAAAATCCATGGAGTCACATTTAATTTCCATGCAAAATGAAGTTTAATATTTTAAACTACTTATTTGTAAAAATAAAAGCACTAATATTTAATTTATTTTGTGTGTCCTGAATTATTATTTTAATTACTCTATTATATGATAGATAAGTTTTCAAGAATTACTAACATTTTCTAAACATATTTTATATATGTATAAGACTACAACATATTTCCGCAACATTTTTTCCCTTTTATATCAAATATTTTCTTTGCATAAACATGATACTCCCCAAAACTTTGTTTTTATTTATGTTATTACAAATCAAAAAACTCTTATTCAAAGTAAGTCAGGAGTATTTTCTAGAAATTCTCGTTTATTTTTGATTATACGCAAAAAATGAATTTTCACTCCCTTAACCAAAATTGAAATATAAGTGGAAAAAGAACAGCAATTAAAACAAAAAAAATGATGATATTGACTTCGAAAAGAAAAATTAAATAATTTATGGTTCATTGTTATTAGTTGAATATTGCTATTCACATATACTTATTTATGCCATTTCGAAGTCTAGTATCTTTGCACAAAATGTCTTAAATTCTTTCCATGTTCTTAGCAAATGTATTCTTTAAATCCAAGATGTAAATGTTTATGCAAGCACTTTTCTTGAAAGTATACACACACTACTAAAAATAAAATGATAAAAATACATTGAATATATAAATTGAAGAACTTCAAAACAGTACAATTTTTTTAAGTTGATTTTTATCAGTTGATTTTTAGTTTACTGTATTATTTTTATGCCATTTGTAAATGTCTCAATTCAGATATCATGTCATTCAATCTAAAGTATAAAATCATCGTTAAAATTTTCTGTAAAACAAAATGTTGTTTCTTTGAAAATAAATAATGTTTCTTTTGTGAAAGATATTTGTTTCTCCCTATTGCTTGAAGGTAATATATAACAAGCGCTGTTTTTTAAATTCACGTTTCACAATAATTATTTACAACAATATGACTAAAAATTCTTTTAAAAAATGCATTTGTCCTATGCAAAGATTTTTATAAAAGGAAATATATCATTATGATTAATATAATTGAATAGATCATTATTATTGATTATATATAATAAATAAGAATTACGGAAAGTATCAAAAAAGAAAGTTTAAGGTTAAATTATTTCTGAAAAAGAACAAAATGAATATATTTTTTCAAACGCAATCGGCCTTATCCATTCGCTTCAACAGGTATATCGTGATGCTGTATGACTATATATTACTTTTTAATGTATTGATATATCTATATCCTATCCTTAAGCATTCAGAATTCAAAAAAATTATAATAGTACTCTCCTCTTGATTTAAAAAAAGATATGACTTACTTCTAAAATGGATATATGTTTATCTTCCACGCCCCATCAGCTTGGAAACTGATATCTGCAAGAACCCTTTCTTAGTGGATTACAACAAAAACAAAACAAAAATAAACATGCTTATGAAATATAAAGACATCAGGTTACTAGTTCAAGAACTTAAATTTTTTCATGAGTAACACCCCAAAGCCTTCAATCCTGAGAATCTAAATCAAAAATCCGGTTTTTAGCAGATTTCTACTTTACCAAATGAATTAAAAAATAAATAAGTAACTTGATTTTTTAAAAAAGCAGTTTTATTACTGTAGAGAGAGAGATTTTTAATTATATAATACCTAATCTTTTGTACAATGATAAAACAGTTTTGTAATGAATATAATACTTTTTTATTTATTATATACACTCACGTACAAAAAAAAATTAGCGCACCAAGAAATAATTGCGGGATCGTAACAAAACTTTCCATGAAGGTACATGCCGGGGAATTATGCAAATGATTACAAAAACAGGGTGGTTGCGCATTACGTATATCTGGTAGAGGTCGTAATACGTGTGGTAGTAAACAGGTAATCAAAGCTTGTTTGAGTGAGCTGAATCTTTTATAAAGAAAGAGCTGAGGTAGACATGTCAGTACACTGTTTTCGAAGACAATATGAGCAGCTGTCGCAGTTTGAAAGAGGGAGAATCATTGGCATGATGGAAGCAGGGTGGTCAGCTAGGCTGGTAGCTCGTCAATTAGGCCGCTCTGTAATGTTCTGAGGAGGTGTTAGGACCAGTGGATCCGAGAGATGTCATTTACACGAATACCAGGCTCAAGATGCTCTGGACAGACCAGTCGTCGTGAAAATCACCACGTCGTAAGAAATGCAAGCGTACAGTCAACCGCTTCATTGGCCGCCATCCAGGCACAGGTAGCACCTTCACTAGGGAGTCATGTGTCTTCTCGAACCATATGAAGGCGCCTGGCTGAAGGACATTTGGGATCACGGAGTTCATTACCTGCGCTGCCTTAACACCCACCCATCGACGCCTCCGTTTGGAGTGGTGTCATGCATGATGAAACTTGACTGCAGTGGAATGGAACCAGGTCGTCTTTAGCGACGAATCCAGATTCAATCTTAGTATTCATGACAATCGTGTTCGTGTGTGGTGACCCCGTGGTAAACGCCTCAATCCTGCCTTTGATTTACAGCGACACACTGCTTCCACAGCTGTTGTGATAGTATGGGGCGTCATTGCCCTACAATACACGTTCACACGTACTATTGATCTGTGGCACCTCGACAGCCCAGCGGTATGTCCATGACATCCTGCAACTACATGTGTTACCACTCATGCAACGGCTCCCGAGAGCCATTTTTAAACAAGACAATGATCGGAATCACATGGCAAGGGTGTCACAAGACTGTCTTTTAACTGTTACTTCCCTTCCTTGGGCTGTCCGATCCCCAGATTTGTCTCCAATCGAGCATATATGGGATCATTTGGGACATCGAGTTGGGTCTATGAGTTTGATCGATCTTGAGGCAGGGTTACAGCAAATATGAAATGAAATGTCTCAAGACATCATACAGAACTTTTATACCTCAATACCGGATTGTATCGCATCGTGCATTCGCGTTAGAGGGGTTTAAACAGGGTATTAAATCCTTTCGTTCTTTTGCATTTTTCTCTGAAATAAATGATACTTTTTCTTTGATGTTCTATTCATTTACTTATATCAAAGTAGTCATTACGTATGTAAAACTTCATTTAATTTTGAGGGCTCTTTCTTGGTGCACTCATTTTTTTCCCATGATTGTATTTTTACGAGGGCGAATTACTTTTAGTCATTTGTGTCTTACTTTTTATCCAGAACCATTAAAGTAAGTAATATTGGATTTGAAAATAAATGTTTCATGATAATTTCCGTAATTCTCATGTTTTTTTCATGTTTTCAATATAAAAAAGATTCGTGTTGTAAATAGACAAATATATTTAAACTTATATATCAATGAAATTAGAAGTTCGTCATAACATTTAATTAAAGGAAATATCAAGAGAGAGAGAGCACATAAAATTTTGTACGAGAAACTCTGTTTGAACAATTCTTTTTGAATGAAACCACAAGTTAATTAATTTCAATTTATTATGTTTTCAGTAAGGAGAGTTACGAATGTAACTAAAGACAAATTAATTATCACCGCAAGGCATTACTAGCGAAGTTATTTGCTCATAATTAAACTATTTACTGCTCTAAATATTACTCACACTTACTGAAATTTCTCTTGGCTGTTCTTCTTGACTATTACCATTGAATATTTGTGGATATCTGTGAAATATATAAATAGTTATGAATGTGATATGGATTATAATTTTTTTCTTTTTTATGTTGAACTTAAGTTAGAATTACGTAATTGTAAAATAATTATTTTAAAAAAAATTGTAAACAAAAAGAAAACAAAAATTTTAAATGAGAAAAGATTGATGCGAAATAGATTGGAGCTCATATTCTCTTCCCTAAAGTTAATATCATATTTTCAATTTTATTTCGGATGTATCAAAGGAAAATATAAATAAGATAACTACATAAAAATTTAATGGTATTGAAATTTATGGTATGAAAATGGTATTTTTTTGTTGCTAACACTATGTGCGTGATTCTATGTCAGTAATATATCACCATTTGCATTTTCTAATAAAATATATGCATTACTTATTTTCACAAAGCTAAGGTGCACATTCAATAAGCTATCAATACTCATTTTCTAATTTGAATGAAATATATTTAAACGTTATATTTTTTTAAACGATCTAAACAAAAAGGAGTAAGATTTTTAACTAGTTTAAACTTCCATATAAAAAACCGATTGCAATTAAAGAAAATATAATTTAATTATTTCAGAGCTGCATTGTTTTTAAATAAGAAAATACAGGTGTTTTTATATGTATTGTGAATTCAATCTATTGTTTTATATCCATTAAGTCTTCAATTTCACGATGATGTGTCTTATAAGAGTTCTTGCCGAATTATATCTTCCGTATATCTGCGCATCTTATTTTCAAGCTTATTATTTAATTTGTAAGTATATTCAGCGTATAAAGCTCATACCCTATTTTAAAAAAGAAACCTGAAATGTACGGAAATAATGTTCTTATATTTTGTAGTCTTTTATTAAAGGTATTTTTCCAAGATTTACAAATAAATAGCGTACATCTAGAACCACAACTCTCTAAGTTCTTAAGGAATAAAATTTAATTTAAGTAAACAGTATTTATATAGAGATAAATCTAATATTTTTATATGTTTATATATTTTTAAATTTATTATTATTATTATTATTACTTTTATTTTTATACCCAGCTCATAACATGCATCCGTGAAAAATAGTACATTATGCAATTGATTTTACTGTTATTGTTGGATTAAATCAAGAAAATATTCGGGAATTAGGTGGCTGCAAATGCTTAATCATCAAGACTAGAATTTGTTTTATAAGGAAAAAAAACATGTAACCTCTTTAATTAAGTGTTTTGTAGATTTTAAGACAATTCATATCAATGTATGAAGTATTGAACAAAAAGTTATCCTTTTGAAAAGCTAAATGAAGTTTATTCAAAGAAACAAAACATACTTAGTCTTAGAATTTGACCTGCGTGGAGCTGAAAATAAAGAAATCCATGAATAAAAAGCAAATATGTTCAGTACCCAAAAGCGCAATGGCAATTAAAGTCATATGAAATTTTAAAAAGTAAATGTTAGTAAGTTGTTTAAGTGTGATATGATGTATAAGACTTTTATTTTATTATTGAAAGCTATTTCAACTATTATCAGATATAAATGTATTCTACACTGTTGTGCAAAACTTAAGCAACAATGTAAAAATTTAGCACAGATAGCCATGAAATTGCAGAAAAGGAGGTCTGGAGATCAGTACAGTGAACACAGTAAGTCAGTAGAAACGTCATGCGTATGCAAAAATCAGGAACAAAACGTCAAAAAGCGATGTGAGCGGGGACGCAAAACGCGGGGTGACGTCGGGCGCGCTGCTCAACAGTAGAATAAAATGATGGATGGAGACGCAATTCAACATATTCGCGCAGTGCCAATGAGTCAGTTCGTGAAATATGGCAGAAGAAATCCCTTGGACGACTTCACACGTGGAAGAATGATCGGAAAGCTGAGGACGGGAGTACTGTTACCAGTGTAGCTGCAGAGTTCGGAATCAACAAAGTACGTTTCGCGCGCTTGGAAAGCGTTCGAAACCACAGGAACATCTGTTAGAAAGGTTGGTGGCCACTCGAGGACCAAAACTGCAGGGGATGACCGAATATCACCTGCAGGCGAAAAAATTCGACAGCAGTCAACAAGCGCCATTGCTCAGAAACTGTACAGCAACAGGTCGACAAGTGTAGCGGTTTACTGTGGCCAGACGCCTTCACAAAGGGGCCTGTTCACCCGCCGTCCCGAACGCTGCCTCCCGTTGGGAAAATGGCCACCGAAGCCACCGTTCACAGTGGGACAGAGAGCACAAAACCGGACAACTGATCAATGAGTCGTGTTCTCTTTTTCGGGGTGAGAATGGTTCAGTACCAGAAGCTGATTCTCCCAAAGCGGGAATGATTTGGAGAGATCGGGACCCGGTTTTATCCCAGTAACCGGGGTTTCTCCCAAAGTGTGGGGCGCGCCACTGGGGGCGCATAACCTTTCAAGGGGCGCGAGCATATCGAAAATAAAAGATTTAAAAAAATTAATTTACTGTAATGAAGTAAGAAAATACTTTCTGACATAATAAGAAATACACATTTACACTGATAGAATTTATTAAAATTACTTCATCAAACATAAAAGCTTTCATTTCGATACATTCATTAGCTATCTGATACTATAAATAAATAAAAAATATCACATTTTGTTTGATTTGCTGTAATCCCAATGATGAGAGATTTTTACTCGAGTTTTCTCTTTAAATCTAAAATACTATTTCAGAGAAAAGACAAAACCCAGACCCAGAGAAACATTCTAGGAAGATAAAAATTCATCTGTTTGACCTCGAACTTACTCGCTATGGTTAGTTCGTTCCCTTTTTCATGCCTTTATTTTTCATTTAGGGAAGTTGTAAATAATGCGCCTATACGAAAGAGTTATATAACATTTCTAAAAGCAGAGAAAACATTCTGAAGGATTATTTGGCCAATATTTATTTTTATGAGTATTTTGAAACATATAAAGCATGATGAAAAACGTTTTAAATAATGCATTTTTAGATCTTAACATTCGTAGTTTTACATTGAACCCGGAAACGTTCGCGTGCGGTACAAACTACAAAAATTTGAACAAAATATGACAGTTTTGCTTGCAGATATTATTCCTGCAACGTTCGTAAGCGAGTTTCGTGATTTGTGTCCTTTATTAAGTTCGCGTACCTTAGCAACGTTTTAATTGCCTGATTGAATTCTTCTCAAATTATCAATGAAGAAACGTAAGTAAAGTGTCCTCTCTGCCAAATTATTCACTGGAATTGTGATTTTTATTTTGTACAATAAAATTAATTGTTAAAAAATCTTCGACTATACCATTAGTATAGAATGTGCGTCTGCCCCGGGTTAAAAACATTTGAAGTCTTCTCGTTTAAATATTAAAATAACACAATTATTCTATCGGTATACATTCTTTTTCATTATTTAACATTAATAATAAATGCTAATTTGTGAGGATTACAATAACACACACACAAAGTTCGTTTAAATTATTTATAATATAGCACCCATTTAAAAAATCATTTTACATTTTTGTATTCATTGCCGTGCTCTTGGTTTTATTCTCCATAATTCCGCAAATGCCGACTGGGTGGCGTAGTTGGTTTGTCGCCGGCCAGCCGCACCTAAGTTTTGGTGGTTCGACCCCAGCCCATGTCGGATTTTCATGATGCAGAAAAATCGACAGCGGTCATGAACGGCCATATCGTATGAATATTCGGCATGTAAAAAATCCCTTTTGAAGTGCCCGTTTGGCCTTTGGCTGCCAAAATTTTTAAAGAAATTCTTAAGTTCAATTTTGCATCGTCAGGAGATCAGGTCCCTCTGAGGAGGAAAACTGGGCATCAAAATTACTTGCGGTAATTGGTAATGCCTATTATACGGTGCCGCACTAAAAAAAGTGATACCCAGCTCCCTGGGAATAAGCTAGGGTCTGCAAAGGTAAAAATACTCCAACATTTGCTATTACATCGTTTAGATCAGATGTCCGATAGTTTGCCTAGACTCACGCTGACGTTCGCGGTAAATGCTAATTGTGACGGATATGACAAGAGAGCAACAGTAGCGCACACATGAATTTTTCAAGGGGGATCCGGGGATGAAAGTTCACCATTCTTGTATATCATGCTATTTTTGATTTTGTCGACTTTCAGAAACAAAACACAGTAAAAACTAATTATTGAATAAATACTCAGTATTAATTAATAAAATTAATCATTAATAACAAATATTTAATTAAATTTACGTATTATATAATTTAGAATTATAAACTAATCGGAAAAAGTAAAAGCTGGGGGTCCGACTTGCGGGACCCTCCCCCTTGTGTGCGCCAATTGGAGAGCAAACATAGACTAGACTATTTTGACATTTAAACTTTTAGAAATGATTATGGAAGAAATAAATCTTTAAATAAATATCATTTTGCAATCTGTTCCACTCTAAAATTATAGATACGAAAAAAATAACATGATAATTATCGTATTACTTAAAAGTAATTGGTTTAAAATATATATATTACTTATAAAAGTAATTTGCTAAAACATATATTGCTTAAAAGTAACAAATGCAAAATTTGATAATTTCTTCTGAATTTGCACGGCTTATAATTAAGATCGTATGGTAGCTGAAGGACAAAGCGCGCATTATTATTGTGTAAGGGGCGCGATAAAATTATGATTGAAAATTGGGTCGCGAGTAGTGAAAGTTTGAGAAGCACTGCAGTAACATTAAGGAAAAGACATCGTTACGGTGGTTCTGGTCTTGTCTGGGCTTGGCATTATGCTGAACGGCGGAACTGAGCTCACATTTTCGACAGAGGGTCTGTAACCGAGGATCGCTATTCAGGAGGAGGTACTTTCTTCCCATGTGCGCGTCTTTTTTCCGAGGTGCCATTGGTCTAGACTTCATTTTTATTTATGACAATGCACAGCCATTATCGCACTCTTTTGCTGTTGAGGAGCTGCTGAAAGTGAAAATATCACTGAAGGGATTTCACAGCTTGCTCCCCAGATTTAAACCTTAATGAACATGTGTGGGAATACTTTGGGAGACGTATTACACACGCGCACATCATCCGGAGAATAACCAACAACCCAAGCAGATGTTGATTGAGGAATTGGCACTCCCACCAAGAAATGTTCGCACCAGCTGGTTCTGAGTATGCGGAGACGGTGCGAAGCAAACCATTGTAGTAAGGGGAGGGCATATACCATATTTAAGGAACATCTGCTTTATTGTTCTTCCTGTTGATAGACAATCATGAGTCATGAAACTATGCGTCCAATAAAGCTTGTTTTTGTTTGATTCCATACCGTATGCGTTGTAATTCCTTTTTCAGTGCCGATGCTTTCGTCATCCTTTACGTACATAATAATTTCCCCATTTCAGAATTTCATGTCTCTCAGATGATTTTTCGTGAAGTTATGGCAATAAACTCACCTGTTGCTTAAGTTTTGCACACCAGTGTACTTTAGGCAATAAGAATTAACATTAACACATTTTAGGTCTAAAATTTAAAATAATGATTTGACTAATTTATGATCCCTGTAGAATCTTTTAGACATTAAGAATAAGTTACTCAACATCTATATAAGATTAAATATGGATCTTGTGGAATATTCGACATAATAAAAGTGCTCCTTTTTAATTCATTTTAACCTAGAACCTCGTTATTAATTGGATGAATTAATCCAGCGCAAATGTATGCGTAGAGTAAATTTTAGAAAGTGTTATAAACTCATTTATTAACAATGCAAAATTACCATCCTAATCACCTTTCGCCGGCCGCTTCTAAAGAACTGATGAATAACTCACGACTTCCATGAGTTGAAATCTCTCCAAATGATTTATTGTACTTGAAGTATTTGCCTACTGTGCTTATCGGGAATTGCCTTTAATCATTTCAATGTGATGTTCCGATGGTTCTCTTTAAATAGTAATGAACCCTTGGGAAGGAAAACAAGATTCGGATCTGTGGTATAAGGAAGTGGTGAATAATGACATCTCTGAGAGAGCTTGCAATTTTAACGAACACATTGGTAAGGTAAACATGCTTCATGGTAAACACATTTCGATGTTGAAATTTTCAGTGGGATAAAAGGATGGATGCACAATAAGATTTAAAAATGAATGGAATTTCTTCCTTTAGAGAATTACATTTGATTATTTTTAAATGATTTTATTTAATTTAATACTACCCCTTCATGCTCTAAAACAAAAAAAAAAAAAAATCATAGGGAATATAGAGTTATGTATTTCTGTAGAATAGATTAGAAGATATTGTTATTGTTAAAGTAAATGAAAATAATCCGTAATAAAGAAGGAATGATATCCAAAAAAAAACCTGGTCAGTTTTAAATTGTTTTTTAAAACTTATTTTATTTAACTTATAAGTATATTTTTAATGGGTTTTTTCAAGAAACAAATTTTCTGGATAATGTGTGCATGAAAAAGGGGATGTATCCAAAACAATCCAATGAAAATTCCAACACTTATGAGATCTTTCGAGTGCATCAAACCGTAGATTTTAAGAAGGTTACATTTAATCACACTTTAGATTTCATTTTCAGATTAGAACACAAAGTAGTTTTGACGATTAATACATAACATTAATTCTGAATGTTTATAAAACACCTCGATTGAATCGTCAAGTATACCAATGGAGTTACAATAAAACTACAATATGCCGAAAGTATTTTTATCTATGCTGTTTTTCTCAACATTGGAAACTATGCTAAAATTATATACATATATATTAAAGGAAGGGGCGATGCATGTTATTTATTGAAAAATTTTGATTTTTAAAATTATTTCTGGCCATTAAAACAATAGAATACTCTTCTAAAATTAATTTTCGAAAATTTGGTTTCCGAACCTAGTCGGATGCCTCATCTATTTATAAATATATTACATTCCATATATTATTACAAAAGTTTGTAATAATATATGAAATATTGATTTATATCTGAAGATCAGTGATGTATTTTTGCTCATAAATAGATGTTCCTTTTTCAGTATTGACAAATATTTCTAACCAAACATATTAATTATAGATTATTTTAAGTGACTTTTTCCACAGGTTCCGTACACTTTCTTAAAGTTGATTCTATACACATTTACATCACTCAAATCATCATGAATACATTGTGCTTGACAGATAAAATTATATTTCCTCTAAATATAAGTATTATTAATATAAACTAAATATGTTCTGATAAATTTTACAATATGAAAATCTGCTAATAATTGAAAATTGTATTAAGTAATTTCAAGCATCGATTGCGTCTCAGCTTCATATATTATTTTCAACTTTTTTACTCATAAACAATTTGTATTTAAGTTATATTTTTTTTAGCAGACTCTGTTATAAAATGTCGATCAAAATACAGAACTGTTTGCTTAGAGGACCGCAATCCAATCTAATTAAATATAATTTATTAAATCGAAGAGACAAGCCAACTTTCTTTTCTCTTGTCTTGATTAAATCATTATTTTAACTAGCGAATAGAGTAAAACGTTGTGGATCTAGCATTGTTCCAATATTATTTTTCTAATATCCGAGCATGCTAGAATAATTAACAGATAACAAATGAATTAAAAGAAATGGAATGCTTCGCAATTTTGACTTTTATCATTTAATTTGGCGCTGTTTTACGTTTACTTTATACTTGTAGGGGAGGGTATAGTGGAATTAAAGAAAAACAGTCATTATTCCTTTAGAAAAAAAAAATATCTATTGCACATGCGAAAATTCAGTACTTATGTGTGATTCATTGCGTTACATTGGTGAAATTCAAATTTTGTGATGAATAACTATTGAAATGTATTATACTTAGACAAAATAGGCGTATATTTTTGCACATACAAGCGTCAAAAAATAGGAAAGCAAGAAATCGTACAGAAAAAAAAAAAAAAAAAAAAAAAATTTTACTATCCATGCTTTTTCGACACGAAATAAGGCTCAATGTAAAATTTGGTAAATTTCAGTTTGAAGATCTATTAGTATAAATTTTTAATTAGCATACTATTCTTGTTTGAAATTTCAAAATGAGGAATAAATTTATTTTAATTTTCTGACCTTGATTTAAAATTTCGGCTTGTAAATATCTTATCGTTGCTGTTGTCGTGTAGTTCTGTAAATAAAAGTCACCAGAGCATGTCACAGGTTGACTTCTGGATGTACCCTGTCGTGGGCCGTAGCATTGTACAACATACAGGTGACAGTACGATTTAGCTTGATCCCATCCCAATTTAGAGGGTGAACACCGTAGGTTTGGTCAGGGGCCTCCCACCTTTCTTCCCCTTCCACCAACATCACGAGAGAACTTGGAGCTCAACGGCTGTTTAGAGTACCACCATACGGCAAATGCACTATACATTTACAAACATCCATGTTTTTGTCCGGAATTCGTACTCAGGCCACAAGACATGCCAGTCAGCGTCGTTAAGGTATCCGACTACGTTCGGAACCGTGATTTTAAAAAAGCGCATAAATGGTTAATTTTCATAATATTTAGTGTCACTTAGATTAGAATACATGTAAAAAATTGTTTTAAGGACATTTTGACAAAAAAAAATATTTAAAAACAATATTTTGGCAAAAATTTAACTTAGAATAATTTATTTTCCAAACGTTCTCCTTTTGTGAAAAATGCTTCTGTTATAATAATATTTTGCCTGTATATAGCTCAGACCTTTGTAAAGAGGCTCAACTAGAATTTTTGAAATATTAACCTTAGAAGTGGGTTTATCCATGTTTTACGACAACAGAGGGGAGCAATTTTAAGTAAAAAACGCCAATAATTATTTAAAATTGGTGGTAACTCTGAAAATAATGTGTATTTTTCAAAAATTCTAGTTGGGCCTCTGTAGAGAGATCTGAGCTATATACACATGCAAAATTTTATTATAATAGAAGCATTTTTCACAAAAGAAGAACATTTGAAAAAAAGTTATTCTAAGTAAATTTTCTGCCAAAATATTGTATTTAAATAATTTTTTTGTCAAAATTTCCTTAAAACAATTTTATACATGTATTCTAATCTAAGTGACACTAAATATCATGAAAATTATCCATTTATGCGCTTTTTTTAAAATCACTGTTCCGAACGTAGTCGGATACCTTAAGATAGTCTTCGGTAAAAGTACGAGAGCTCTAACTAAACGCGAAGCACATTTTCAGACAGAAAAATGACCCAATTTCCATGGAAATCGGTAATATTATAACTCGTACCTCTGTTAACAATATAGTGTTTTTAAAAATTTCAAAATATTCCTTGACTACTTTATTTTTTGTTTCAATACGTGAAGGCAAAACCCGTTTAACATTACGTTGTGGAAGAAAAAATGCGAAACACGTTTTATACCAGAAAAAAATGAATACACTCGGTTAAAAATTTGGAAAAGTGGCGATAAAAAAGCAAGGCTCTCTAAAACGATAGTGAAGCCAGAATATCATATTAATTTTTCATTTCTTTTATATCTGATAATATGTTCCAAATTCGGGTCCTATTTTTTAAAATTAACCGAAAACAACCTTAACTACTATACCGGGTGGGAGACTAAAAATAGCTGGTATATAATTATGATGCAAAGGTTAATCTTAACATGTCAATTCGTTCAGAGTATAATAAAAGTCATGCAATAACAGTAAGGATATAGTGTCATGCAGTGGAGTAACGGATAACATTTGGGCACCGAGTTGGATTTAACAAAGGGTAGAGCAGTACTGAGTAGCAGTAAGGCTTTGGGCCCCCTAGAGCCTGTGCCCCACAGTACGGGGGTTTCGGGGATGTACCTTACACCACTATTGTCATGCAATTATATTACAGACAATTAAAATGTCCATAGTACATTGAAGATTTCATAGTACATTTCTTCAAGATTTTATTTCATTATCCATATATGGATTTCGAATTAATTATGTTCATAAATACATTTTATATAAAATGCAATTATTTCATAAATATTTGTAACTTTTGTTAATCTCCATTGAGGGAAGTAACTGCGCGAAATTTTATTTTTTTTGATAGCATAAATAGCAGGACAGGTTTCTTACTGTGATTATTCTGTGGATAGAAATTTCCATGATGAAAAAAAAATTAGATATGATTGGCATAAAAATTTTCATTTAAAAGAAATTAAATGTACTAACTGTTAACGTGAATTTTCATTAGAATACTTACATAAAGTTTATTTTGATACTTTAAACTTATATCTTACTTCAAATTTGTGAAAATATCCCTCATTAGCAATACATTACTTACATTTATATCGTTAATTTCCTGAATTTTTTTGAAAGAGTAATATATATATAAGAAAAAGTTTTGGAGAAGATTAAAATGATACATAAGTGCGAAATATTTTCTTAATATGCTTTTTTAAAGTATTTCAGCTTTCATTATTTATCATGGTAAAATATTAATATTTTCTCTTCAGCTTTGCCTCGTCTCCAGGATCTAATTATGATGGCAAACGAAGGCGATATAAAGATCACACTCAGCGTTCTAGAGAGGGGTCTTCATTATCGGAATTTGCTCAAAGATGTTAGCAAGAAAGGAGAGACCAATGTTGTACTTGATGTTCCAGCCTCGCACATTGCTGAAATATTATCCATGGTAAGTAACAACAATTTTTGAAAGAATCATTCAATAAAATCTAATTTATTTTGTGGTAGAGAGGCCAGCATATTAAACTGTGAAATATGAATTATGATTCTTAAGTGGAAATTCTGAAACACGTTGAAGCTATCTAGTATGGGTATAAGTAAAAAAAAATATCATAAAATATTAATTTCTTGTTTAAAGTAATTGAATTACAAATGTATCTAACATACAATTAAAATGTTATAATGTCTGTACTTCAAATGTATAAAATACAAAATAACATCTTTTTTTTCGCATAAATAATTATAATTTTCTCTTAAAGCAGATGATTCTCCCAATTTTTTTTAAATGATATTCATTTCTTTATGACAGTTCCTTCTCCAATTTGATATACACTCTAACGTAAAAAAAAAAATTACCTTGACAGAATTATGCTGAATAGAAAGGAATTTGCAAAGTTTTGGCAAAAGGTTTATGGAAGTGTAAAAAATCGAATAAAATTTATGATAGAAATATGTAAATGTTATTGAGAGAAATGAAGAATATTGGTATAACTTTGTAAAATGTGGGGGCAGTATTATCTAAATTACAGCATAACTATCTTCGTATAGTGAGTCATACAAAGTTTTTTAAGTATAAGGTAGCCCAACGCTATGCTACTTGGATCCTGTCGTGAAGTTCCGGTAGATTCCTTGATATAGATGGAATAATCACTTATGGTCACACTACACTCAATGCACTCTCAATTGGAGCCCGCATAATGAAAAAAATGGTCAGGATAAGTGAAAGGCATGATGTAGACAAAACATCATGTTGTACACATCAACAATATGTGTTCGTGCGTTGTCTTATTGGAAATGTGTTTAAACTGGGAGTACAGGAATGAGACCGCTGCTGACTACACGACCTATTGAACTTAACATATACCCACCGGTTTCCCGTAACAAACACCAATCATTATTGAACACCTTACGTATAATTACGTTCAAAACCGCACCTTTTCTTCTGTACTGCTTACGTTGCTCCAATACTATGATTTGATTCCCATCTCCGCTAAGACAAATATGGCAAGTTTCGGTAAAAAGAACTCAATATCATTTGATACATCATGTCCAAGCTATTCCATACTCTTTAACTACAATTAAATTATTTTAAAGGTTGTACTTCAACAAAAGGTGTGATTTCATTTTGAATTATCGGCAGAGGTTCCCACTACCCCAATAACACCAGCAACAGATCAATTTGCGTCTGCATTACTATACGTTGCTCCAATATCAGTTAGATTTCTTTGAATTTTCTTCAGCCTTATTTATGTTAGATTGTGTGTTGCATCAACCTGAGTCAATAGCCTCAATTCAATAAATATGCTGCGTAATCAGTCAAATAGACCACCCACCATTATGCCATCAACAATTCTACCATTTTTAAACTTTAAGAATTACTTAAAACTGCTTACAAACTTTTATTTGAAATATAAGCCAATAAGAAACGTCGATATAGCAAACAAAGTGGTGTCAGTAAATATACATTTTCTAGTGTATGCTACTGGATAATCCTTTATGACAGTGATATCACCATGTGCGAAAACTGCCGTTGCGTGGCCACACAAGTTTGTAAATTAAATTATATATTAACGTATCTCTGAAGTGGTTGTACTATGCTTCTATATATCAATAACGCCGATTTATTACTACCGGTAATATTATTTTTTTCTCTCTTAGTATGTATTTTTAAAAAAAAATTCCAATGTAAGATATCCGAAATACAAAATCATTTATTTCGTAATAACCATAATACCTACTAAAAATAAGATAAATTTACTTACGAGTAAAGAAGACACATAATTCACCCAAAAAACGAATGCAAATTGTATTGTGACGTCTCTCGCGTCTTTCTGCTAACATAACTCCTATGTTCTTTGACGGCCACGATTAATGGCAAAACTTTTCCAACCCAATCCCAAAAAAAAAGGAAAATTTAAAACAAAAGGAAAAATTTAATGAAAATTTGGGAGGATATTTTAATAAAAAGGGGGAAATTAAGAAGTTTAATAATTTGATAAATAGGCGCGGCAAGCTTAGAGATATTTTAGTGGGGAATCATTCTGATCAATAGCCAGAAAATTTTTAGAGATAGTAGGTGGAATCATTCTGATAAAAATTTAAGGCGGGCGGAAAAGGGTTAGGGGATAGTTTTAGGGTGGAACCTTTATAAAAATTGGCTTCAACAAAAGTTTTTTAAATCTTTTTTATAAAGGAAGGGCTAAAAAGGTTTTTAAAAAGAATTAGTTAGTGTTTTAAAAAATCCTTCAACAATTAAAAAGCATCCGTTTGGGGTTTTTTAAAAGGAAAAGGAAATTTTTAAGCCCAATTAGAAAAAGGGGCCATTTTTAAGCGGATACATTTTTACCCAAAAACACTCCCCAAAAAAGGCAATTGACATAATCCAAAAAACCGGTGATAGGGAGGTTTTTGGGGTGTTTACATGGATGACGTGGGTAATCTCGTCTCCATCATTCACTCCCCCCATGTTGAACATTTGGGGAAATTTTTCGTTGTTAAAAAGGGTGGGATTGACATTAAATAAGGAAAAATGTAAATTTGGGTGCGATGAATTGAAAAAATTTAGGATTAATTATTAGTAAAAAAGGAATTAAAACGGATGAGACAAAGGTTGAGCTATACAAGAGATGAAACCGCCCGGAACTCAAAAAAGAGGTGTCCCCAATTTTTTTGGTATGTCCCCTGGGACGCGAAATTTATTAAAAATTATGCGGATATTTGTGGCCCCTTTATAATCTTAAACGAAAATTTTAAAAAAATTTTTCTGGTCCAATGAAGCACAAAAAGGGATTCGGAGGTCGGGAGGGGTAAAAAAAGCGCCAGTTTTAAAATTACCAAACTTTCAGGAGCCATTCGAGTTATTTAAATGCCAGTTCGATTGGTTTAGGGCAGTAAACCAACAAAACAGACCAGTGGTATTTGCGTCACGTACCCCGAACAACGCAGAGAGGAATTATACAGAACCAAAAAGAAATGTCTAGCAGTCGTAGGGGGCGTTGAACAAATTTAGAACATATTTGGGAATAACCAATTAAGGTTATAACGGATCACGCCCCCTTTAACACGCCAACACATGGAAAAAATTTGTCGAGTAGGATGATTAGAGGGGCACTAAAGTTAGCAGAATTCAATATAGAAGGGGAAACATAGACCGGGAACTAAAAAATGCAGGGGCTGACATTTTTTCAAGGAATCCAGTTAAAAGTATAATTGGTGATAAAATTAATTGTGCCATAATCGGGGATTTGGTATTTATTTGCGGAACAATTAATAACTGAACAAAAAAAACCCAGAATTGGTCATATATATAGATATTTAAAAAACCCCGGAAGATAACTCGGTTAATGAAACGATATGTGGAATTGGCCCCCGTTTTCCCGTTTAATTGAAGGATTGTTATTTTATCGAAACACGCAACGTCATTGGGGTAAAATGCGTGTATACTTTCCCAAAAATTTTTGGAATAAAATAATAGAGAATTTCATGACAAGCCAATTGCTGGACACTTAGGCAGTTTTAAAAAACGTATCAAAAAAATTGGGGACGTTTTTATTTCCCGTACATGAGAAAATTCATTGATCAATATGTCTCTACATGCCATATGTGCCAAGTTAATAACTATAAAACGCGTTACCAGCTGGTCGGTTAAATCCAAAATATCAAATTATCCCAATGAGATAGTGACGTTAGATTTGTTAGGGCCCCTATCCCATATCGAGAATAAGACGTAACCGCTATATTTTTTTAATAACCGATCATTTCAGCAAAGGGCTGAAATTATAAAATTTTAAAAGGCCTCATCTCGTATAATAGCGGATATTTTTTTTTATAACTTTATATCGCGTTTGGGCCCTAAAATTAATAAGTGATAATGGTTTAATTTTTATCCGAAATTTTTTAGCACTTAAGTGAAAGATTAGGAAAGGATGTGAAGACGGATATCGACCACAAACAAATCGGACTGAAAGAGTTAATCGAGATATAGTGCAAATGATTGCAAATTATGTTTAAAGATCAACACGATCGGGGTCAATTTTAGTGGTTTGCTTACGCTATTCGTACGGGGGGAAGAAACAACGGAAAAAACCTGCTGAAATTTTTTTTGGTCGAAATTTATTTCACCCTTTCAAAAAATGGGTTTTGATATCGGAAAGTTCAAAATTCAAAAATTTAAAAAATTTAAAAAAAGCTTTCAGGAAGCGACTAAGTACGAAAATTAAACAGGAAAGGTGGGAAAAAAAATTATAATAGACGTAGAAAAAACTAAAAAAAAAGGTAAATGATTGGGTCTTATTAGAAACACACCCTGTAAGTTCAGAGCTAACAAAAATGTTAAATTTAAAACAAAAAATTTTAGGGGCCTTATAGAGTAATAGAAGTTAAAAACAACAATAATATTGTAATATGGAAATCAGGAAAAAGATTAACAGTTAACGTAGATCAAATAAGAATATATCGTCATAGGAAATGTGACGAGGTGAATTAGAAAGGTATCCCAAATGGTATAAGATCAAGTCAGGAAACAAGTACTTCGGAAAAGTACTAAAGATTAAATGAGTCACAATATGAAAGAAAAACTGGGTGAAACTAAGTTGAGGGCAAAAGGGATTGGAAAACCAATCAAATCAATATAAAAATACAGAGGGCCCCAAAAACAAATCACTGGTCAGATCACTACCATTTCTTTGGGAAAAAAAATAAAAAAAAGGTTTAGATATAATAGGGTATTAAAAGATCAGGTGTGTGGGGGGGCAAGTGGCCCAAAAAAGAAAGGGGAAAAGGGAAAAAATAATATTTAAAAGAAAATGTCACCCAGTACTATTTCTAGAAGCGGGAAAAAAAGAACAAAAGAGAATGCAAAATTTCCCAGATGAAGCAAGATAAACTTAAGGCCAGACGGAGAACAGAAAAACCCCCGACCAGCCAAGGAAAAAATAGGGAAGTAAAGGAAAGGACGACAAGGAGATTACAAGCCACAACAAGAAATTCCAGTACAACCGAGGAAAGAAGAGGTAGCACTATCTTTGGGACGATGGTGGGAGAAAAAATATAAAAATCGGTTGTATTGTTTCATTTTATGATCTTCCAACAAATGGTGGAAAATTATTGCAAAAAAAGGAAGTCTCGGGGGGTGCTTAAAAATTATTTGGGAAGTCAAACACTACAATGAGTGTTTATTTAATTTTGGGAAATTTGACTTTTAAAAAATTTTTTTTTTTGAAGAAAACATTTGTAATCCCCTTTGTTTGTTTGAGTATGACTTCGTGAGATGCGAAAATTCCTTTGGTTATTTGTTATAATATTTATTGAAAAATGTTTGTAAATTTTATAAATTTTTTATATATATATGTTGTTGTATTTTACGTATTATGAGGCATCTGGTTTAGGGGAAAAGCGGCGTAGTCAAAGGGACTAACAATAATAAAAACACGCGGGCTCATTGGGGGGTTTTTTGTTGAAACCAGATTGGGGGTGGAGATAAAATTTAAGGGTATATAAATAATATATAAAATTGTGAAATTGATTGATATTATGGAAATAGAGACTAAAGTTTTCATTTTAGGGGGGACTGACCCGAAAATCCTGAAAAGTATGAAATTTATAGCTTCAAAAAAAAAGGGGCGGAAGTACCAGCTCCATATGCGGGGGAAAGGATTGAAAGATTGGGCGGGGCCAAGGGAATATTTTTTAGAAAATTTAAATTGATAAATTTTTTAAGTAATTGAATGTAAAAAGTGAGAGTGGGCATAAATTAAACAGTAATTATTAAATGTTGGCCTAGTTTTTGGGAGTAAAATTTATTGTCACGATTTTAAAATTTTAAAAATTGAAATTAAAATTTAATTCAAAAAATGAGTAATGAAAAAAAAAGGTAAGATAAATTTTTGGTTATAAAAAAAATTTAAAGTTTTAAAATTGAAAATGAAAAAATTAAAGTCAAGATAAATATTGGAAATTAAAAAAAATTTAAAAAATGAGGATTTAAGTTTAAAAATTTTAAAATTTTAAAACCCAGAAAGCGGGGGAAATTTTTAAAATAAAATTTAGAACGTAATTTATTAAGGGCATTGGGGGGAACCCCTTTAAGTAAATCAGTTTTTTTTCCCTTGGGGGGTTGTGACGTCTCTCGCGTCTTTCGCTAACAAACCCCTATGTTCTTTTGACCCCCGATTAATGGCAAAACTTTTCCCCAATACCAAGAAGATAAACAAAGATATTATGCAAATGAGATATACTAAAAAAAGGATGGGAAGCTTTGATGATAAGATATAGCGCGGCAAGTTAGAGATAGTAGTTTGGAATCATTCGGGATCTTGGCGCGGCAAACTTAGAATAGTAAGTGGAATCATTCTGATCAATAACACGGCAAAGTTTAAAGGGGAAGCGGTGTGATCTTGCAAGATCAAGAGTTAGCAGTCCGAACTTTAGAAAAGGGAAAAGAAGCCCCCAATATAAAAAGTTGGAATCTTCTTATACAAAAAAGAATTTATAGCCATTCCCCTTTTAGGTAAAAAGGGAAAGGGGATCTGCCCAAAAAGGGAATATTTGATATAAGTAATTAGATGAATGGGGTTATTAATGGGTAATTGAGATAAAAAGGGTCTAGTTTGCGGGTCTGGGCTTTTAAAAACAAAAGGTTTTTAAATTTGGGGGTTGACCCCACTTTAATTAAAAAATTTTCAAAAATTTAAATTTTTAAATAAAAAATAAATTATTCTTAAAAAAAGTTGTATTAAGAAACTACTATGTTATTTTTGATAATCCCCCACCTCTTAAAAATGGGAAACCCGGGAAGACATGGTCATCACAGGATGGCAATGTCGCAGTATATATATATATATATATATATATATATATAAAATAAAAGGAAAATTACTAGAACCCTCAGTGCTAAAAGGAAGAAATTGAATTCACCAAACACAAAAATGAATACAAAAAGTATTTGAATTTAAACGGGGGCCCTATTGGTTTCTAAAGCTGCGCTGAATTGGGCCAGAGAAAGGGTTAGAATGTTTTTAGGGATCCCCCTTTCCCCCGTACAGCAGAAATTTTGCAAATAGAAAAAAAAGGGGAAGAAAACCCCAATATATTAAAATGAACCCAGAAAAAGAACAGTAGAATTTTAAAAGAGAATAAAATAATAAAAAAAATAAATAAATAAACCCACTTACTTTAAAAAAATTCGGGGGTGAAAATTCCCTTACATAAAACCCCCAAAACCAAAGGGGAAAAAATGACGAAGCTTTGAGCGTTTGAAAAAAACGTGGCGCCACCTGGATATTTTTTTGCTTAAACAAACCCTATTTTTTTATATAAAAAAAAAACAATAAAGGAATTTTTAAAAGATAAAGATAAAAGTTAAGAATAGATAAAATCACATAGAGATATATTAAAAAAAAAAAAAAACTTGATAATTATATATTAAAAAATTTTAATTTAAAATAAGCGCTTAATTTTTTTTTTTTTTTTTTTTTAAAAAATAAACTAAATAAAATTTTAAAATAAAAAAAAAAAAACTAAGAAAAAAATATTTTTAAAAAAAATGAAATATTTTAAAAAAAATTTTGGATAATTGATTCTAAAAAATTTTTAAAAATTCAAAATACTTTGTTTTAAATGTTATCAAACTAAATTTGTTTTTATAAAAATTTAGGAAAATTTCTAAATATTGATAGGTGTGGTTATCCCAATAAGGCTTTTTTATAATGTTAAATTCAAAGTTTTTTTTCAAAAATATTATTTAAAAGCAAATATTTTAAACCTTTTTAAAGGTAAAAAGTTACTGACTCATTTTATTAATTATTTTTTACTAATTTTTTTGGGATAATAAATAAGGTTAGGAACAAATCTACTCTATTACTAAATATAATTAAGTCATCTATGTAAAAAAGTAACAGGGGTTTAACTAATATTTTTTTTTTTGAGTGTATTTTGCAGATTTTTGGGGCCCCAATCAACAAAACCCCTCGGGGCTTTAAAAATTTTTTTTTTTTAAAAGTTTTGGGGTAATTAAACCCCCGGGCTTTGCTGGGCCCCCAACCCGTGGGGGGTTATTTAGACCCGACTTCTTTGGGGCTTTAACATTTTTTTTCAGACTTTATTTAAAGGTCGCTATACTTTGAGGGGCACAATGGGCCAAACCGGCCCCCATGTGTTTTTTTTATGAGTTAATTAAATTATATTTTATATAAAAAATAGATATATAACAAAAATATCATTTTGAAAGTTTTTTAAGGTTTTCAAAAATATTTAACGATCTACATCACCTCCAATGTTTAATTTGTTGTAATTATGGTTATTCACAATGTTATTCAAAAAAGGGAAAAAGTTTTCGAACTGTTAAAATTTGGGTTTTAGCACTCGTAAAAAACGTTTTTTTTGGGAAAAAATTTTAAATTCTAAATACAAAATCTCCTTTTATCTGCAAGCATTTTTTTTTTTCTTCCCAAATGTTCAAAAAATGTGATTCCCCCCGGGGTTTTTAACTTTTCTTTCGTGCATTGAGCTCAAGTTTTAAATTTTAAAAATAATGTGTGCTGCCACCTTATATAACGTTTCAAATCGGTATCTACATAAAAATAATTAATAAAACTTGGTAAAAATGGACACACTTATTTTCAATGTACCGTTCCTTTACTGAGAACAAATCCTTATATTCTGATTCATTAGATATTGAACAAATACTATACTCTTCATAAATGAGACCTAGCATTTTTTAACAGTGATATATTATAAATGCACTGTTTTAAATTTTTCTCTGAATGAATATTAAAATCTATTTTGACAGCAAACAAAATACTAATGAAAGCGAAAGAGTATAGATTGCAAAATAATTTTGATTGCAGTTTAAGATGATAATTCTCACAATGATGATTGTGAAGAAAGTAGGATTAATTACACAATCTCATAGATATATGTTAATTTTTTTTTTTAAAAAAATAAAAATAAATTTGCATAATCTAATAATATATTTAGTACAAAGTATGAAGACACATAAAAGGGACTATGAAGTAAAGTATTTGCTTTCGACAGCTTGGATGGAAATCGAATCTGCATTGATATCAAGAAAAGACCTTGCAATGACTTTACACAGCTCGCGTTTAAAACATATTTATTTAAGTGTGAAATTCTTGAAATAGTGGCCAGTGCATATGCTCTGCAAAAGAGTCCACAGTTCAAAAGTCTATTTTGCTGTAAAGTCTTTATACTACTCGTCTAAAACATATTCATTAAGGAATGAAATTGATGAAATATTGTCCAATACAATTGATCTGCAAAAGAGTCCACAGTTCAATAGTCTCTTTCGCTTTCAGAAAACGTCGTTAGTCGGTAATTTCACGCTGATTTCGTTTTCCGCTCCCTCAATCAATCTCAACCACCATGTCGCTGGCTCGAGGCCTCTGGCGGTTCTCCCCTGTAAATCATCTCGCTCTAATTTTTGACGCTATTCCACCCCTCGGACTGTGCCGTGAAAACAGGGGACATAATTTTTGACAATTAATTTAAGCAACTTTTCCCACAAATAGAGAAATGGAGCTGGCTTTTTCTCCGTGTGTCGGTGTACCTTCTCAGCAATTAGAGAAAGGAGAATTGGTACATCACAACTAACGTTCTTTCCAATTCCACTATACCACGTTTTTTATAACTTATTAGTTTTAAATCTTGCATGTATTTGAAAATTATAAGGAAATGACATTATCGCAAATAAAGAAAGCATCATTTACGTCAGTGAGCAGTTATAGATTGTTTTGAGATTTATAGTGAAGCAGTAATGTTCAAAGTACTTCTGTAGATGGTAAAATCATGAACGTTCGAAAGAAAATAAAATTTAAGGACCACATTTAACCAATAAGCCATATTACAAATAAAAAGGGTGAAAATTCTGTGTAACTAATAAAAGGTCTTTAAGTTCCCACCAAAAAGGGTATCTGGTTATATTTTCGCTACTCATTTTTAACTTTATTAGTGTAAATAAGTCTTTACCATCCTACAGGAATATTCTCCTGATATTTCTCTCTCAAACTTTGCAAATAGAGAAAACCCTGGTAATCAGGAAGAAAATGCGGCAGTATTATTGAATGTAAACTTATCCCCCCCATCCCAAAAAAACAGTTCTAATCTATATCAGGTATGCTTCACAGAATTGCAGGAATAATAAGTTTTGTGTAGAACCTAAAAATAAATTAAAATATTTGTGCAAAGTATCCAAAAGAAATGCGTGTGATTGTAGAATATGTAAAACGTGCAATAGCGGAATTTGTGAATGTAACAAGAATGCAGCACATATTGCAATAGAAACACATTGTGCATTAAATGTGTTGAGAAGGAATTTTATTATGAAACTTAGTGCAGTTTTAGATTGTCCAAAACGGCAGTTTAGAAGCACCAAAGCATGTCAGAAACAAACTGGTTCCTACGCTTACCAAAATCAACAATATAAAATAAAACTCTTAAGTAAAATGAAAGTCCTAACTTATAAAATAGGCTATTTTTAAAATGTTTCCTTACTGAACAAATATTTCCGTTGAACAAACATTTATCAGAGAGAGCAAAAATACATCTTATTCTATCTTATGTTAGTTGCTTAAATAAAAACACTTTTTTTTCTAAATAACCCTTTACATTTTTTATTAAAACTTATATATATATATATAATGAGAAACTAGAAAAGGAAACATATGAATAAAGATATATATTTATTTTTAGCGGGATGGTTAAAAAAAGAAAGGTATTTATTTGTGTTAAACAATAAAAGATATCTTGATATCAAATGACAAATAAAATTCTAAAGAAATGCGCAACACAAAATAATTCGTTCCTTTCTATTAAAATCACATAGAAATAAAAAATAATGCATAAAAATAATTATTCAAACAATCCAACAAATAAATGTTTACTAAGAAAAGGAAATGGGAGAAAGAATTAACTTTCATTTGCGGTTAGAATTATTTTAATATGTTTTTGTCTAAGTAATCTTCAAAATATATTAAAATGTTTAAACAATTTTACGTTTCATATTTTTTCATGTTTGTTTAAACTTTAATTCCCATAGTAAATACCTTCATTTAATTAATATGTAGTGAAACTGGTGGAAATCTAAATAATTATGGAAATTTAATTATATCTTTATTTTTCGGATGTATTTTGAAACTATTTTTCTTTTTTTTTTTAATTGATTAGTATTTTTTTCTTTTGCATACGTAACAATATTTCTAATGTTTTATTATAGGCACAAAGCTTTGGAATGATGACAGAATATCATAACTATTTTATTACATCTTTGGTAAGTAAAAAATGCTTATGAATTTTAAACTTTTGTTTTCATATTTTTCGCCTTTTTTATTATAACATCAAAAATTCAAGTTTATGGCAAGTATATCAGATATATATTAAATAATTTTTTTCTAATGCATTATGCTCTAGAATGTGTTTCCAAAATATTTTTTATTAATATATGAGGTCATGGTTTCCATGTCAGTATTAAAAGTTAATTTTCTCATTATATTGATAGTTAAATTTAGTAATATTTTAAAAAACAAAAGTGACAAATGCAAAATAATAATTTTTTTTTCAAAAAGTAAAACTTACACTTTCAATGCATGCATCTTGTGCATTAATACTTTTAATTACAAAAGCTATTAACCAAAATATTTTATGAAAATGTTCCAAAATATTATATTAGATTTTTCGTTTTCACACTGCATAATTTGATATAAATGGAATGTGTTTTACAAAACTCCTGAAATTAAAAATAAAATTATGTGGAACGACTTTATTTATTCGAAAGTAAATTTCAAATCCGTAAAGGATAACCTAAAAATAAATAACGTTAACATTCAATCTATAAAATAATTAAGAGAATTGAGCTATTAATTACTCAAAAATAGGATACTAAAAGATCGGTACAGTTTTACAGATTCAATGAAGTTTTAATTTCGATTTATCGTAAACTTAAGATATCCGACTACGTTCGGAGCCGTGATTTTGCCAAAGCGTATAAATGGATAATATTTATAATAATTAGTGTCACTTAGATTAGAAAAGGTATATAAAATTGTTTTAAGAATAGCAATACAATAAAAAATTATTTAAGTACATAATTTTGACAAAAAATGAACATAGAATTACCCATTTTCAAAATATTCTCCTTTTGTGAAAAATGCTTCTATTGTAATAATATTTTGCCTGTATATAGCTCAGACCTTGTACAGAGGCTCAACTAGAATTTTTGAAATATATAACATAGAAGTGGGTTTATCCATATCTTACGACAACATAGAGGAGAAATTTTAAGAAAAAAACGCCGATAATTATTTCAAATGGTTGTAACTCTGAAAATAATGTGAATTTTTCAAAACTCATAGTTGAGCCTCTGTACAGAGTTCTGAGCTATATGCAGACAGAATATTATTATAATAGAAGCATTTTGCACAAAAAGAGAACATTTAAAAAAAAGTTATTCTAAGTTAATTTGTTGCCGAAATATTGTATTTAAATAATTCTTTTTGTCAAAATGTCCTTAAAACTATTTTATACATGCATTCTAATCCAAGTTACACTAAATATCATAAATATTATCCATTTACATTTTTTTGCAAAATCACGGTTCTGAACGTAGTCGGATACTTTAAGACTTTTTATGATGAAAATTAATGTTAGTATTCATTGCTATTAAAACATGCAACAGACTCCATCTTTGATTAAAACTATTCATGTTGCTTTTAAATGCATTCTACTGAAAATTAACTGAAATACATTTCATGACCTATTTGAAGCTTTAAATAGTTATTAAATGTAATTTATCTTATCATTAAAATAAAATTAAATAAATTTTACAGTACTTTATTTGAAATCCATATATAGTTCCTGTTAAGTTTTTTTTTAATTAACTAAATATTTGTTTATCATTTAATAATTTTCTTTTTCTGGGAAATGTTTCATTTTAGAAAGCAACTTTAAGAAAATCTTCAATTTGCAATAAAGGAATAAATTATAAATTAGTAAAATAAGATAATGTAGTAAAATGTTCAGAAGTTGAATTGAAATATTAAATATGTGAATCATCTATCAAGGATAATATGTAGAAAATGTGGGTGGGAAAGTTTATGATGAAAATGAAGCGATAAACAAATAAACTATTCTGAAAGGAATAAAATAGTTTTTAGATTGTATGAAATAGTATATTGTCATATATTTTTAGATGAAAAAAATCTGAAGAGAGTTCAATACGGTTTCATTAGTACAATTATGACGAAATATATCCTACGAATAAATCGGAATTTTTATTAATAGATTTTATATTTGCTAAAAAGGAAAAATTTTCATTTAATACAACAAGACACATATTTTTCTTGATAGAAATAACCTTTATATACTGAGACTTTTTATCGAAACCCTTAACTTTGCTTATATCTCTTAATGGAAATTTATCAAACTGTTGTATTAAAATCAAACAGTTGAAATCATGGTGATAATTAAATACAAGATGTGAAATAGATTTTTATCAAATAACATTCTAGAAATGTTTTACTATATTTCTTATGTAATTATATATCAATAATCATCGATAATTTTTATCGAAACTCTTAAACTTGATTATATCTCTCAATGGAAATTGATCAAACTGTTGTATTAAAATAAAACAGTTGAAATCATGTGATAATTAAATGCAAGATGTGAAATAGATTTTTATAAAATAACATTCTAGAAATGTTTTACTTTATTCTTCATGTAATTATATTTCTCAATAATCATCACCATTACATTTCGGTATATTTCTTTATATATTCGGTAATAATTCGGTATGCATTCTTAAAATAATAATTATTATGGAAGGGATTAGAGAGATATATACGAGTACACACAGAAATATATAATATAGAATTCCAAGTAAATATATATATGAGGAAGATGGCTTATAAAAAACAGATTAAATAGTGCCACTATCTTGAAAACTAAAATGCATATACAATGTTGCACTTTATTTAATTATCCCCCAATTAATTTTCAGAAAAAGGATTTTATTACGATAGTATTCTAAATGAATATAAGAAGTACTGAAAATGATATTGAACTATATTTTGTGAAATAGAGAAGTTTGGTAAAACTATTTAAATGCATTTGTATTTATAAATATATGAGAGAATACTGTTTTTCAATCTTACTTAGTAAAATATTTTACAGAGACTTCCTCATCGTATACATATTAAAGTAAAAACTGGCAGGCAATTTTTGCTCTACCATTTTATATCAGTTGTAAAAATTTCTTCAATTCATGTAATTAAGGAATAAGGCAATTTAATATTTAATGTGGAATTATTAAAATACGCCTTAATACTTTTGGCAATTTACTTCTATTTTTTTTTAAATTGTGATTAAATAGCAATTGATGACAATTAAATATTGAAAAACATTAATGAAGTTTTGAATATCTATTTTAAGTTTTACTAAGAAAATTTACAGACTTGAATTTGAATTAATACCTAATTTTAAGGAGAAACTAAATCACGCTTTAATTTGAACTGACTGTCACAATGTTTGTTATCATTTCTGCTGTATCCAAATAATTCATCATCTTCAGTTTATCAGCCTTTGCACTGACACAATGTGTTTCATAAATTATTAGTGCGCTGGCTGAGGGAAAATTCACTGGAAGCTTATGATTAAACATTTGACTTTAGATTTATGCGAAACTTTAAACTCTGCATAAAATAAATAAACTCTCTAAAATAAATAACGAACTATTTAAATTAAATAATTCCAAAGAGAAATCCTGTAGGTTAAAGTTGTACAGACATATAAATGTTCTTAGAATCTAAAATATCTTCTTATATGAGAACAAGCTCATATTTATATTTTTATTTTATAAAGATCATGAAAAGGTGTATGAGATTGATTAAAAAAATAGATATATTTCATAGACTAAACTTTAAGTGCTTAACTGAGATTTTTTAACAATTACAAACCACAAATAATACACATACTACATGTTTTGCAAGTTTTTAAATATATAACGGTGCCTATACATTAACATCCTATTCAGTTTTACTTTAACACACATGATCACATGAAAAACTTTCGAACTCAAATATTTTCCAGAATTTTACATTCAAAATCTCGTTTTTAAATCTTTTATTTTTCTCAAGAAAGTTATTTGTTTGAATTATTAAAATTTATTGCTTAATTTAATTGACACATTCTCTCAAAATACTTTAATTTAATATTTAAGATATTTCAGAATTTTAAAACATGCTTCTACAAGCTGTTCGACATGACATTCATAATTGCTTCGATTTGTTTTCTGCATTGCAAAGATTTAAATAATTTTAACTTAACTACATAAATCTTCATATTCCTTATTATTAAAACAAAAACAAAATATGCTTATATAAAGTGTAGAGGCGTGATACATGTTTTCAAGCATTAAGAATATTACTCAAATATTTTAGTTGATAAGTTTTGTAATTATACAAACTGCAACCTAAAATTATCTTTTAATAATGTTCATTTGCTTAACACTACTTCTGAATTTAGAAGATTTATTACTTTTTAGAAAACTTTGTTTAGTAGAAAGTAAAATCATTAACCACTTTATGAAACTAATTTTTCTTTGCTATATACTCCTAAATTGACTTGAATTTCACGCTCAGCGATGCAAAACGTCTTAAAAGCAAGACCAAATGTTCTAAATCAGTGTGAAGTGAGAAAACTTGCTAAATGTGCCAAAACAAATCCTGCTGAATCGGCAGGGAAAATTTACTGTGTCATTTTATGGTTAGAGTTTTATGAAACATTTTCCTGTAGAAAAAACCAGTGGATACTTTGGAAAAGTTGCCAGAATAAATCCTTGGATCAATGACAATGAAAATAAATTATGAAAGAAAAAAAAATCAAATCCTATTTTTAGAAAAGTTTGATTTTAAGAGTCAAATAAAAATTCATATCTATCCATTCCAGTAAAAAAAAATAGTTTAATAAGTTAAAAATCTGAAAATCCAGATAGATAACTTTTGAAATTGCTTATAAATATATATCATGGATAAAACGTTTGTCAAATTGTTTTGTGATTTTTGGAAATTCGGTGGTGTGTTTAACAAAGTCATGTGTGCACTAGTTTTTAATAGTTACATAACTTGCAGAAAAATTCGACACATACTCTTAATTCTAAAATGTTTGATCACGTGTGGTCTTCTTCAAAAAGCCATTCCTCTAAAGTTAATGTTTTGAATAATCTCGAATTTGCGATGTAACAAACAATGCACGTTAAAATATATTTTATATGGGAGAGATTATTCAAGTCATTTTCAATAATTCTCCCGAAATATGTATATGCTTGCAAATAGTTTTATACAATTGTACAATTACATACTAATCAAAAGAAACTAGAAATATTTATTTTTGGAAGTTTGTGTGGAATGTTTTACACATGAATATATTCATTTGAACTAACTAAAATTGGCATTTATCACATCTAGAATATTTAAATCTACCAGATTGCTATAAGATGTTTGGTAACATAAAAATTCATCATCAAGACTTGCTTCAGGTCACAACCAAGTTTA
Organism: Trichonephila inaurata madagascariensis; assembly: GCA_019973955.1. Classification (NCBI taxonomy): domain Eukaryota; kingdom Metazoa; phylum Arthropoda; class Arachnida; order Araneae; family Nephilidae; genus Trichonephila; species Trichonephila inaurata. The sequence goes on along the minus strand of BMAV01010486.1, from coordinate 17,283 downwards.
ACATCAAAGATCTCTTCTTCTAGGTTTCCTATAACGAAGAAAAAATGATATTTTTCTGTTTCAATTAAGAATTTCTGTATGGCACGGCAAAAAACCCAAGTATTTATTGTAATGTACAGATATATTTTTACTGTTAAGAACTTTAATCAAGAGCGCTTATAGCATTTCTTCTAAGTTAGCCTTATAAGGTCGTGTTTCCGCAGGCCAAGACAATAAATGAATTTAATCAGAGAGTCATGGACTTCCATCCTCTTCACAGATAAGTCCCATTTTTCTTTAGATAGTGATTAAGGTCGATGCTTATGCTATAGAAATAAGACCAAAAATTCAGACATAGAAGAGAATGAATCACGATTTCGACAATGTCTATAAGGGTAGTCACACCAACAAATATTTTCTCCATGAAGAAAATGTGACTGGTGCCATGTTTGTACCAAATGCAATGTCAACTCTGATATAATTGATGATGTGTATTTGCACACAAAACTGATTCTAAATTTATGTGAAATTCAATAAATAATTATCAAAAGCACAATTCGTGGATAGAATTATTATTTTATTATTATTATTATTTAACCTAAATGTCTTATTTACCTTATCTTAATTTATGGTATCCAGCTTGCCTTTATTACGCAAATATTTTTAAGTGAAAAAAAATTAGAAAAAAAGTATTTAAGTCTCATTTGGAAATATAAACATTTATATATTATATGTAAAACAATACACAACTTCAAAGTTCTTTGAGTGACAGGATTAGTTTGCGGCTACCGAAAAGTTTCTAGTTTTAGAAACATTTCATGTGTTTGCTTTTAATGTAGGATTATGTATAATACATACACACGTTAAACTGACTGAAAGTACAGTATTTTAGTAAACATTTTTGTTAATTATCGTTTTCTACCATGTGCCAAATTGAACAAGTCAAATAAAAAAGATCTGCGAATTGAAAAAAAATGTCGCCAAGTACTGTCATTGTTATTATTGTATTTGGGCATTTATAGGAAAAATGTTCAATTATTGTTGGCATAATTTGGCTTTTAGCTACGTTTCTTGATTTGACGAAATTATGTTGCATTGTAATACGCAAGTACCATATTTTCAATACTTAAATGAATTATTAATACATAAAATATTTGCTCCAATAATTATTAGTACATGATAAGGATGTTTTTTCAGGATTTACATACTGTAGATCTACAGGACTTTCAACATGGACGAGCTAATATTTCCGGTTTTCGTCTTGTTCAACCTTTGAAGACTTCTGGAATTTTTGTATCTCGAGAATGGTTACTTGGAGATATTTATTATGGTCGCCTAAATAAAAGGTTGCCTCCCGTGAAGGTAGGCTAAATGTAAGCTCTGTTTTCCTCAATGTTCTTATTTTTATTATTTCTTTTTTTGGATGAAAGCATATTTTCTAAGTAATTTAACATCCTTATATTAGTTTAAATGGTTTTATTATTTTTTTAGTAAAAATTTTATGAATATTTTTTCGTACATTTATTTTATATTATTTTAATTTTCTCTTACTCTTTTTTTTATATTAGATATAGATCTATTTAGATAAATAATACTTCATAAAAATAAAATGCACACAAGGGAACTGATATTAATTATCTAATGTCTATGGTAAATAAAAAATAATATAATTACATTTCGTTAAAGCATGAAGAAGAATGCAGAAAAAGCATAAAATGCGGAATAAATTATAAGTAATAATAAAATAATTGGATTTTAAAATCCATTTATCTCTTATCTTGTTGTAATAAATATATAACCAACCATTAAAAAAACTTATTTTTGAGTCACTGTGCTTACACAAAATTAATGATGTAATATATCAGTTTAAATCTCTCAATACATTTAAGCGTATCACAAAACATTGAGCAGAGCGTAACAAGAAGTGGATAATGTTAACTAAATTTTGCAAGGAAAAATATTAAAAAGAAGTATTAAGAAAACTTTTTTTTTATTTCAAGTTTGACTGAAATTTTTCAAAATAATAGGATAAAAGAAATATTTCTAATAATATAAAACATAAATCATTAATTAAATTACGAGTACTATGCAAATACATATTATTTACTAATCAAATACATGGGTTCACATATTCTGCAGTTATCCCTTTAATTTCTGTATCGTAACTATAAATATGTGTTTTGTAGATAAATCTCAGCATCAATTTTATGTAATATTTTCTTTTTTTAAATAATTACAGAAACACGTTTTAAAACACAGTGAAATGTAACTTTAATTATACCACTAAACTACTTATTTTAATTTGAAAAATAAAATTTATGAATTCATGTGTTATTTTACTATAATGATACCAAATTGTTATAAATCATATTTAAACAATGCAGAAGTAGCTTATAACTTTCACAGACTCGTTTTTCTGAGTATATAAACTCTATATTTTTAAACATTTCGAAAAGTAATTTCTGCTTATAATTTTTTTATATCTTCGGTCAAACTTCTTATTTTAAAGCTACAGATAAAACTATATTAAAATATACATCGTATTTATCAATGAGTTTAATTTTTCCGCGTTTATAATGTAGTCATATAAAACAATATAAGCATGCTTCCTGATAAAATTCCCAGATACATATATTATGGTTAGTACATCACGATCACTTATTTTGAAAGCAATATTGACATCTAATTCAGAGTATTAAAAATTTTTCTTTTCAAAGCTTCAAAATGCAAGAAAAGAAATTCACGGTTAGCTTATTTTCATTATTTTTTTTTCTGTTCAAATTCGACTTTCACAAGATAAATAAGACTAAATAATTAAATGATTTATAATCTTTATTTTATAGTTTTAGCTTGTTTGCTATTGTGCATTATAAAATGAAGATCGTAAGCAATGCAAAAGATAAAGGGCCAATTTATATGATTTAATATACGTATATATATATATAAAATATATTGTTTAAAAAGCTGAGAATTTATATTATTTTTGGACAGGAATCCGTTGTGCATCCGTTTTTGTTCATTTTTAGAAGTGTTCCATATTATTATGCACCTTAGGGTGCAATTTCCTTTAACTGCACATGGGTACAGGAATTTGTGTATAGACAAACTTTAAATTTAAACTTCAACTAAAATGTTATTTATTTCATACTTAGATCACATTTAAAATGCCCGAACAACAAATTTTTCAATGAAAATGAACTTTCTACTATATTCATTACTTTTCAATAGAATATATATTAAACTAAATAATACATTATACTTGAAAACACAGCCACTGAATTATAGCACAAATAATTATTTTTGCAGCTTTTAATTTTCTTCACGAACGTTACAGTTTGTAAATAGTAAATAGCATTAAATGTTAAAGTACATTTTATTTGGTTCAATCAATACATTATTATTTTTATATTCTTGTAAAAACATACTCATATAATTTATCTTAACTTGATTTTAAAAAACGTTTTACTTCATCTCTAATTGTATGTTTACGGCATTCAGTATTTTTTAAAACTAAATGTGTAAGCGAGGTTACAAAAATATCAGAAAAACGTCATTAGGGTTCATTACATAAAACAATATGTATCATTCAGTGTAGCTAATCCTGAGTGGGACCTGTTCAATATTTTTTTTTTTTAATATTTGCGTGAGTCATGGAAAATTAAAATTGAAGTTTATATTTATTATGTTTGAAAAATTATAACAATAATAAATTGAAGTAGCATAATTTAAAAAAAAAACAATACCATTAATAAATAAACTAATTTTCAAATAGTAATAATATGAAGGGTTATATAATAGTTGCAAAATATAGCAGAATTTTGTTATCGGTTAAAAGTAATCAGGCAAATATTTTGTCTCAATAATTTTTAATGCATGATATAGATCAGGGGTCTCCAAACTACGGCCCGCGGGCCAAATCCGGCCCGCCAGTGCCATCAATCCGGCCTGCGACAGCTTAAGTCTAGTGTCATCATCTGGCCGCGACAGCCAATGATTTGTGTTGTTACTATTGCTGTGCTAAGTTGAAGAAGAAAACACAGAAAAGATAATTACTCGGTTTTATTTATTCGCAAGGTAAAACTTAACGACGAAATGACGCAGAAAACTTAGCAAGTATCTAAGCTTAAGCATATTAATAACTAACAAATAGTGAAATGAATCCCACTAATCACAGTAAAAACAAAAACAGTAATGAGATTTTATGTAATTGTGATTTTCCCCGACAATAGTTTGTAGTTGGATCAATTTACTTGTGCAGAAATTATATTAAAAGATATTTTAAAGATGCTCATCCGGTTGATGAGATCTGTAAGCATTCTTTGTGTACTTCATCTTGTGGAAAACGTTTTCTCACAAGTAAGTAGTACCAAAATAGAAAGCAACCCACGAGCAAATTTATGCAAATTATCAAATTGTACCAGTGGAGATATAAAATTCAACAAAAGATGAATTTTTGATATTTGTTCTTAATCATATCAGTGCACTGTAAAATCAATAATTTCCATTTGGTTTCCGGAGCCAGGGGTTTCAATGTCAGAATCAATAGGATTTTGAAAAAAGCTTAATTTCATTCGCAATGACATCAAAATCACGGCAGTATCAAGAGGTATTATCTTCAAAACACTTTCAAAGTTTTCGATTGCAAAATTGACGGGGAAATTCGGTCTCTCTGCAACCCGGTGTGGCTGAATATTTCACATGTTTTAAAAACGTATTGAAACATTTTGAATTGCGTATTGCGGTGAAATAGTATTATTTTCTGCCTGAAGGATTTGATATTGGTGTATAAATCGGGGAGAAGCTTCAGTTTTTCTCTTGCAATCTCAAAATTCAGTTCGTTCATATGATTTGTCAAATAGACATAGAATGCTAACTTCCACATCCATTCACTATTTTCTATAAATCGCCAATAAGGGCCCTGCTTCTCATTAAAAAATTTCGATCTCTGCTCGAAGTTAAAAAGCAACAGGACTTTTTCCGCAACTAAGCCAGCATTGCGGCAATTGTATGATATGGTAGCGTCATTTTCTCCAATCTCTTCAATAAACTCGCGGAATTGTCAGTGATTCAGCCCAGTGGATCTGATGAAGTTAACAACTGATATGACTTTGGTTTTTAGGAACTCCAGACATATCCAAACATTTTCCCTCTAAGGACTGTTGTTGAATGATACAATGTATATGGTTTTGAACCACCATGATTTTCTACCAGTGTTTTGACACAAGTTCAACCACTCCTTTTATTTTTCCACACATAACACTCCATCAGTTGTAGCCGGAATTTCCAAATTCTCCATCGAGTTCTTTTTATTAATGGCATTTTCAACTCCTTAAAAATATCTACTCAGTTGTCGTGCCATGAATTCTATCAATATCAATAAGTTCTTCATACACTTCATAGCTTTTATCTACTCCGCGAATAAAAATCAACACCTGAGCAGTATCTGACACATCCGTTGACTCATCCAATGCTAGAGAAAACCACTCATGATGTCCATTTTTGTCAGACAGTTAATGTTATATTCTTTGAGAACAGCTATGGTTTCGTACAAATTAAGCATAGCGCCTTATTACTGGACTCAATCACAAAAATACTATAAGTTCCATTTATCTTTGAACGTTCTGCATTCACTGTCAATTTTCGCTTCTTTTTCCATACCTAACAAATCACACATAAAACTAAGTCAAATCAAAAATACTTTTATGCACGGGTATTACTTTATTTCACAATAGACAGTTTCACAACTTCCTTTGCCTTTCTACACCAGACTTGATTCGCGGTTGCACCGCTAGCAACTTTTATATACAATTACTGCCATCTCGAAGTGATCGGAATACATCGCCAGAACCAGAACTTTCTCCGAACCCCAACGCGGTAATTCCAAAAAATATTTTAATTATAACTAATGCCACCTGTTAGCGGGTGGCTGAAATAAATAGTACATAGTACCACTACTCGCCACTAAATGTCGTTAAGTATGTCACAATGCAATAGTAGTGAAATGCAAAAAAGTCGTAGTAAGTTTGCTTGGGTCGCGCACTTTGCGACTGTTCTGAATCTAGAAATATAGTTAAGGGCAGAAAAATTAAAACTGTTTTGGCCCTTGGAGCATACTGAAAAATCATTATGGCCCGAAGGCTTCAAAGTTTGAGGAGACCCCTGATATAGATTAAATATCAATTTTATAACTGATAAATTTGATTGTTTTAAAAATTTTATTGTTTACTAGCTGGTATACCCCTTCTTTGCACGGGTGAAATGAAAAATTAAACAGTACAACTGAAAGGTTTAAAGGGAGTTTTAATGATTTAAATTTTTGCAGGAATTGTAATTTAAACAAAACAAAAAAAAAGTTTTTTGCATATCTCAGTGAAAAAAAAACCATTTTTTGCTAAATTGAAAATCTGTAGATATAACAGCTGAAAAAAAAGACTTTTAAAATTTATAACCCCGTAACTCTCTTGTGGGTCGTCTTTGAAAAAATTTTTTCTGCTCACAAAATTAACACATTGTTACAAAGGAAAAAGCTTAAAATAGTGTAAAAAAAATTTTTTTATCGGGAGTGTAAAACGTTAATAATAAATCTTTTTTATATACAATATTAAAGTTATAAAAAAACCCATATATACAATATTAATTTATTGAACAATCTCTGCATATACAATATTACAATTTAATGAACAATCTCTTTAAAAAATACTAAAAAAAATAATCCTATTTAAATCGGATTTGTTCATTATTTTTTGGTTTTTAATTTTTTTTTCGAACTCTATTTTATTTTCTAAAAAAAAAAGTAGCCAAAGTTTACTCCTCGGCCCCAGCTATCTGCCTTTAAAGTTCCCTCAAAAATTGGGTCCTGTTTCAGAAATTAGCCGGAACAAAAAAGGGGGCCAAAAAAAAAAATTTTTTTTTTTTGAAACAAAGGTTTTTAAAAATTTTTAATTTCAAATTACAAACACACTTCATTCTATTTATTTGTATAAATTAGAAAATTTTATTTTCTTTTAGGTTTAGCAAGGGGTGAAAGGTTTTTTTTCACTAAAACGAATTAAAATATTTATTTTAGAACAACTACCTGCGTACTTAACTAAATAAAATAACCTATCAGAATTAATCTTTCAAAGTAAAATAAAAAACAAATTTATTTCATGAAAAAAACCCAACGACGTTTAACATTGATTTTTTATTATTATTTAAAAGGTCTCATCGCTGGGAAACAGTGAAAATGTAATGAAACAATTTGATTAAAGAACGGAAGGTAAAAAAAAAATTTTTTGTGATTGAGAAAACTGTTATTCTTTGATTTAAATATGAATATTCCTATTATTCCATTAAATATTATTAAATTGTATATATTACGCGGGAGATAAATAAGTTATTTAAGTTTTGAAAAAACTTATTTTTTAAGGGGTGTAAGTGCACTTTTTAAAATCGTATTAAAAATATTTATTTTAGAAACAATACCTACGTACTTGACTAAATAAAATAACCTGTTGGCTCTGGGGGTCGCCACCCCCACCCACACTCAATTTACAATCACTTTTGGGAAAGACAAACATTTACTTGACTGTTTGGATTGTTTGCAATGAAAAAAAAAGGGTATAAAATTTTTACCTCTTTTTTTAAAAATGCAGTCTTGTGAAAAAGTCAAATGACGAAACCCCAAAAACTTTATGATTTAAGTTTAAATGCTGTTTTTTGTTATAAAAATTGATGTTGTCAGTGTTTTTGAGGGGAGAAAAAATCAGGGAATAGATCTTGAATAAAAAACAGAAAAAGGTCTTAGTAACAGTGTGTGAAACGAATTGCAAAAAGGGGGGGGGGGGCGTGACCTTTTAATTTTGAAGGGGTTGAGGACTGGGAAAGGGGGAAACGAAACCGCAAGAAAGGGGGAAAAGGGAGCAAAACCTTTACACTGTCGATGGTGTGAAACTTAAAAACATTAAGATCAGAACATGGGGAAATACGGAGGGGCGGGAACCTAATCAAACAAAACGTTTATATAACTACTAAAAAATTGAGACAGAACGCTCCAAAAAAAAAACAATCCTATTGAATAAAAAAAAACCCCTTTTAAACGGATATTGTTCATCATTTCATTGTTTTAATTTTTTTTTTTTGGAATCTAATTTTTTTTATAATAAAATAGCCTACGTTATTCCTGATAAAATTAGCTATTTCCGTGGTTTTGTCAAAAATGGTCCAACCGTTTCGAATTAAGCGACAAAAGACAGAAGACAAAATTTTAAAATTGATTTTTTATATAAAAACCGTATATACTTTTAAATGCATTTGAAAATAAAATTTTAAATTAAAAAAGGATTATTTTTTTTTTTATATGTATAAAAATTAACAAATGCACTCAAAAATGTATCTTGCACAATACATGTCTAAAAATATATGCTATCTTAGGAAAAATATTTACCTCAAATAATAAAAATAATTTTTAAAACAAAATAATGACATAACTGTTTGATAAAGAGCTAAAAACTAAATTTAGGATAAAAACTTATATATAAAGGGAAAAAATCAGTTCAATTGTAAATCGAGCGCTTAATAAAATTATTTAATTTTTAAAATCCAATCATGTTCCTAATAGTTTACTTGGTTCATCATATTTTTACTGAAATAATTTATAAGATGATTATAAACATTGAGATATATGATAGTATGTATCGGTTTTCTTTCTAATTCTTGAATAAGATAAATCTCCTAAACGCAAAATAGTCTGAAGAGAGAATAAAATTACACTCGGTAATTTCTTCAAATCCATGCTTATCTACCTTTATTAAAATTAAATAAAGTAAAATAATTTTCAAGGGAAGAAAAAACAAACAAACATGTTTTATATATTTATTTTAATGTGTTTATTTTGTTAAATAATATAAATATACTAGCATGCATAATTATTATACACATTTCTATTGAAGTTAAGAAACTTAGTATAAAAACTTCTTCTGAATTAATTCAAATTCCTGGCATATGAAAAAAACGGTTTTCTATTAAAAAAATTAAATCATAAAAACATTTGACATCTGATTTTAGGCAGGGTAATTCATATAATTCAATAAAAACTATCACTGGTCATAGATCTCTCGAAAAACCATTTAAAACCTGCGCAAACTTCTGTTTTAGATTTTTTATTATATAAACATAAAGTGAAACCGAACCACACATGCTCTTAACCTGTAATATGAAACTTTAGATGACCACATTCAATCCACTAAGAAAAACGGGAAAAAAATATGACATCCCATTTCTTATATTGGAGAAAAGTTTCCTGGCGTCGAAAAGGAAATACCATTTCAGAAGATGCATTAACAAAAAAAAATCCAGAATCAAAGATCAATAGATCTTTTTTTAGCGTTATAAACGTGTAACCTAATCTCCTGGTATGGCTTAGAACAAAGACTTTGCTCATAAGCTCATTTGAATAATGGCATTATTCGAACTAGGATTCTTTTTGAAATAAAATCCCTTATTCACAAAATGATCTGCGTCTTTCTTAATTTTTAAAGCAGAAAATATCCTCTCCCTCTTTTGCGTTGAAATTTCAGAAGTAAGGAGAATTCCTAGACTTCTTAATAATAATCACCTTATCCGGACGAGACGTTCCACATCCCAATTGCCATAAAAGTTTGTTACTAAACCACTTCCTTCCTTCACGGGCGAGACAGTTTATCCTTGGTATTAAGCCAAGAAAAAAAGTAAGATAAATAAATACGCATATTAAATATAACTCCTTACTGTCCGGAATAATAATAATATTACGTTGTGTAGAGTCCAACTTTTATTTTAGGAGGTCAATACGCTTGAGTTGTTTGTTTTGTCTTTTGTATTCTACAAATATGAGTCTCAGTTTGCTTTTTATGGTCTTTTGTAGTTGTTTCCTTGAAAATATAAATCTCATTATATTGTTTGAGTTAAAAGAGCTTTTAATATTGTTACTATTTGCAAAACCCAATTAGGCATTACTTCGACTTCGACCTCCTCTCCCCCTAAAAAAACCGTTTAAGTACAGTCTGATGAGTTTAGTAAAAAAAAAAGTTAATACTAAGGGTTTTTTTTTTTTTTTTAAAACTTGAGGAAAGCTAATATTGAAAAGTCTAAATATTCCTTCTATCCTTATTTTAGACAACAACTTTCAGAATTTGGTATGAAATTTTGGCAACAACCTCTGTTTTTTTTATTTATTTATTTAAGGATGTATTTTTTGGGCCCTATTTTAAAGGATTCATGGGAAAAAAGAAAAAGAGAATGTTTTTAAAAATTTTAAAATATAAAATTTATTTTTAACATTTTTTTAAAAAATTTTTTTATATTTTATATAAAATTAAATTTTAAAATTAATAATAAAATTTTTTATTTTTTTTTTTTAAATTTTTAATATAAATATTATTTATTATATTCTGACTATTTAATAATTGTTTAAATAATTTTCAGTTGTTTTGTTTTCCAATTTGCATAATTCTTCGATAATTTCAAAACATTGCAATATTGCCACAAATAATAAACAATTGAAAGGAAAGATCACTACCAAAAACTCTTAAAGTCATGTAATGTAGTATCTGCATAAATATGTATAGCTGTTCACCTTTCCCTTCTTTAAGACAGAAAATGATTAATCTCTTACTGATTACTTGCTTGAAAATTAATGTATCATATATTAAATTATATACACTGCTGGCCACCGTAAATGCAACACCAAGATAGACAAGAGATAGTAGAACAAAATTTATTTTGTAGAAAAATTTTTTGATCGATCAAATGTTTAAAATTTATAGACTTCTGTAAAGGGGTTCCCTGCCAGAATCGTAGCCAGAGAAAACCCCATTGTTTCCAACGCCTCGGCATTGATTCAAAGAGCTTTAGGTTTTTGGGGGTTTTAACAAACAAAGCGCTTCCTCACGTTCCCAAAAAACTGATCTGGTGTGGCAGCTAGGGGTTAATCGGGGCACGTTGAGCCCGAACCCTCGTTTTATCGCAAAAAGATCGGGAGAGCGACAGGTCGGGAAGCAATTCAATGTGGGATTGACGAAGATCCTTTGGAAAATGGTGCCACGTTGGTCCCCATTTCCTGTTAAAAGGGGCGGGGCACCCTGAATTTAAAGGAAGGATAACTGATACAACACGTCGGAATGTAGCGCTGGCTTTTAATCCCGGCAATGCGTACTAGAGGAGTGCGAGGGTTTTAATACCCCTCATACCAAATACCTGGTGAAGGACCGTGTGGGGTGCAAACGCAGTCTTCAGCATCCTCTCCACGGTGTCTCCAGCTCGAATCGACCATCGTGGTGTTGCAGCCAGATGCGTGACTCGTCTAAAACAACTTCATTCTATTCTCCCCCAACCCTTCTTTCATCGCACCATTGGTGTCGGTGACGTCTGGTTTCTGCGTAAAGGGTAGACCAAGCAATGGCGTTTGCGGCAACCACTCTCTGTAAACGGGGTTGAATGGTACGCAAGTCCTGAATGATGCGTTAAGACCAATGTGCTGTATATGGTTCGTGAGGGACGAGTATCCTCACTCCCGCCACAATTCCTGCCCTTTACGTAAGTGGTGCACTGAGGTGAATCGATGCCCCGTGGTCCGTCTACCTCCCATCCAACGGTCACATATCCGCATAGTTTGTTTGGCGCCCAACCCTACCATTCCCGAACGTAATCCACAATTCGGTAGGCCACTATCCTTCCCTTCGAACTCGATACTTGATCAAAAGCTGATGCTTTTTTCTAAAAGACATAACGATCGTTTTTAAAAAAACATACAAAAAACACAATTGCCGAACTTGAAATCGTCAAAATCTCCAGCCTTAAATAGTGCTTTGAGGTGGCGCAACAGGCCCCGTGTTTGTGTCTGCCTAAAATTTTATTTTTTGCATATCTCACTACCCTAATGCTTTTTTTCAAGTTATTTCATGCTTCCTTGGGGGTGTTGCTTTTCGGTGGCCAGCAGTGTATACACACTTTTCACATTTTTTTAAAGAAATGAGATATGATGTTTATTCCACAGGCTGAATAAATATCCTGCGGTTTGATCGATGTAACTAATCTTGTAATCATTTAACAATCCAAATTGAATACAAATCTTTTTAATAACATTTTAAGAAATTTTTCAAACGTTGAGCTAACTGATACGTTTAAAACAAAGTTTTAAAAATTAAGGTACCTCAAATCATGTAAAATTTTATGTTTCGAAAGCTAGGGAATTATGCCAAAACTCCTTTAAGTGTTGGTTATACACTTAAATAAGGTTAAATTTTAAAAAACTTTAAAGACACTTTTACGGAAAGAAATGAAATCCAAAATTGCATAAACAATTTTTTAATGGCATATTTATTATCAGCAGCATTCAAAAATTTCAAATTCTGTCTTAACAAGAAAGACAATACGATCTACTAAGAAAACCCAGGTTCGTAATTTGGTAAAAATTCATGATCGTGCAATTAAGGTATCTTACTTGCGACAATTTGTTTTAAAAAGTGGAGACATGGAGATTTTTTTTGGTGATTTTTAGATTTGTTTAGTATATTTTACAGAAAAAAATTTTAAAAATTTAAAAAATAAAAAAAAATTTAAAAATTAAAAGGGGGAAAAAATTTTAAAAAAGTAAAAAAAAAATAAACGGGCCCGCTTGTACAAAAAAGCTTTTTAACAAATTTCAATTTTCAATTTTTAAAACTTTTAGAGGTTAAATACTTTTTAAGTAATAGATATTTTAATTTTACAAAAAATTGAGCACTCTATCTTGGCTATATGAAATTGCTGAAGAAAACAGTGATTATATTCAGATAAAGGACTGTAAATTTTTAAATGAAACAGTGATTGATAAATCTGAAGGTCAAAACACTTCTACAGTTTAAAAAAAATTCAAAACTTCAGCAAAATTTTTTTTAAGACCTTTTTTCAATCGGGTTCCCGTTTTAGTTTTCCAAAAAAAAAAAATTTGGGTAAAACGCATTTTAAAGTTTCACATCTTGTGTTAGTTATGACATCTTCTTTTATTAAAACACTTGTAGTTGTTGTTCTAGTGTATGGAAAATAAAAAGCTTGATATGTTTATTAAGCTAATAAGATGACCTATAAAATAAACCATAAAAAAATGTTAATTTTTGAAAAAAATCAAGATTTTAGGGTAGTCGGATACCTTAATAGTTGTAACGGGTGATAGGGAGCTGAAAGTGACACGTACTAACATTCCTGGCCGCACAAAAATACTTATTTCATTAATTAAAATTAAATAAAGCCCATTTTAAGGTAAAAAAATACAATTATTATAAAATATTACGCATGAAAATGCATTCAAATTTTTCAAAAGTAAACTATTAGCAACATAAAGTGAATAACTGAGTTGAAATGAAAAAAATACAAAATATAACAAAACACTTAATAAAAAAAAAAAATTAAGCAAAAAAAAATATGAATAACAACAAAAAATCTAATTTAAAATTATTGATAGCAACACTAATATATTAATAATAAAATTTGCATACATAAATTTTCACATTTCTTTTGAATAAGGGAAATTCAGATACGTTTGACATCATTCTTAATTATATTGCAAAGAAAGAGTTTAAGATGTACTACCCTGATTTTGCTATCTTTTTTAAGGAAAACGTTTCAAAGTCTATCAGTAAGACATTGGTTACGAAGAAGAGTTCATTTCTATTCAAGGCAGGAGTTCCTATTTCAACATTCTTGTTACTAAATTTCCATTTGTTTCTTTCTTATAAATTTTGTTTAAGTAATTACTCTTTTAAACTTTCGAAATCTTCTGGGATAGCCAATTAACTTTTTTTGCAATCTAGTCAATCTATTTTCTTTAGCATCGACACATTGAAGCTGTAATATAGCAGTGACAAATCGACCAGGTGACAGTTTCAAAGTTATCAAAAGCAGATGCAAGTGGCGTTAGAAGCTTTAAATTTAAAACGCGCTTCTGTCTCTTTGAGTAAAGGTATAAATTCCTTGAACTAAGTTAGAATGTCAAGGTATGCGTCTTAAATGCCTTTTAATATATTGGAATCTCGATTCCCGTAAGCCTATTGAAATTTAGAGACATTGGACGAATATAATGTTAATCGACCTATTGGCTAAGAAATATATGTTTTTTTTTATTTTAATATTTTTATGCCAACTAATACCGTACCTTAATCATAAAACATCTAGGAAACTAGACCACTTCTCCCAACTTTTTTGAAATTAGATGTAGAAAGCTTTTGAAGTGTGATGAGAGGTAAACTAAAATATATTACTTTGGGAAAAAAACCAAACAATATTCTTTATCAAGTGAACTTTTCTTACGTTGTGAACGAACTCGTGGTGGGCGTATCATGAGTTAGAGTCTGGTATCCCTGACGACCTTGCGTAGAGAGGGTCTCAAGACATACTAAATATGTTGATGTTTAAATGTCCTCTCTTTGGTTGTTTCTAGAAAGTTGGGATGTCAGCTCAAGTGTCGTCTTCATTACTTGACCATGTTTCAAAATTAAAAGTTCCATCGTTAAAGAACCTTGAAAAGCTGAATGGTGTGATGTTAATATCATCTCACACCTTTACGTTAACCTTTTACACGCCAAACTATGATTGAAAGGTAACATAAATTAAATTTTAATAAAAATCAAATTAAAATTGAAACATACAATCTTATAAAAAAAGAAATTTTTCAAAAAATATTATTTTTTAAGATTTTTAGCATATTTTTAAAATGGAACATTGGCGGGTACCATTTAGTTCTTTCGCGTGTTTTTTAAAAGTATGACCAATGGCATTTAATTCAAAAAACAATTACTATATACATTTTTAAGAAGTATCTAAACCACAGGTGGTACTAAACATTTCCTCACGGGGTTTTATCATTCTCCGTTGTAGGGGGGGCATGACACCCGACCATTGACAAAATCATTGATATATATGCCTTAGAATCTAAAAAAAAAAAAATGGGGAGGAGAACAAAAAATTTACGAGTGAACGAGTAAAATCTATCATTTTCCCTAAAATTTTTAAATGTACTCCATACTGGGGATACTGGTTTTCCCTCTGGCAGGACCCCCTGAAGCAAACTTTTAAATATAATTCCAAAATAAATTTTTTCGTTGTGTTTTTCTGACATACAAAACGCCATGTTTAGCGCATTGCTAAATAGATTACAATACATTTTTTGTTTTTAAACAAAGACCTATATGTTAAAAGAAGTATGTCCAGTAAATCAACACCTACTATTAATTTATTTGGACTGATAAATCTTCTTGTGTTTCAGTATGAATCTTCTCCTGGAACTTGTTGATCTCCATTAAATGAAAGTAATCCAAAAAACTGTCCTATATCATTTTCATCAACAGAAAAATCTTTTCCTTTTTGCATTGCATATATTCCTGTCATATTTGCTAAATGCAGATGATATTCAGTGGGATTCAACTTGTGAACAATTTCAATTGAAGATAAGGTAACTAACTGGGGAAACTTTTCACATATATTTTCAGTGCAGCTTAAGATTTTGTTGTGTTTAAGATTTTGTTAAAATTTACTTTTTTTCTTCAACGAAGTTCAACATTTGTTCCATTAAACTTGAGGTTTTTCTTTGAATTCGACATTCCTTTTGTGGTTGAAGATTCTTCAGGATCAAAAATGTCTTCATGAGATATTTCACCTTTATCTATGTTTGTAGAAATTTCGATTTTGCCACAAACATATGCTGGTAGAACAGACAGAAAAGTATCTCCATAAATATCTTCCTCGTTAGTCAAACATCTACTTTCTTCTGAGGACAACTGACAAATATCAATCAGCTCTTCATCATCTGATAGTGTACAGAAATATTCCAAAGCCTCTTCTACAGTCCGGAATGGCTTTGAATGGGACATCTTATCAGAATAAGGGATATTCACTCACTGTCGAAACACAAAATACACAGAAAATAAAAAAGTAATAAAAGACCTTTTCACGTGACGTTCCTCCAAATAAGATATATACAAACGCACCTGCAGTTTTACTGCAGCTGAGTTCAACATTGATATTGTCCAGAATGGTGAAGGGAGATGAGAAGGGTGCAAACGAAAGTCAGCAGTCATAAATATCTTCTTAGGACACATACTTAAAGTTCTTAGTGTTCAGAATCTTTCACTGCTCTTCTGTGACTGTAAACGAAAGTAACTGTATGTGTTAAAAGTATACCTCTACAAACCAATGTGCATTTTTCGAACATTGAGGAATTTCCTACCGATTAGTAAAAATACGATACTTTTTATGATATCTTGCTGTCTATAGTTAAATTGATCATTTTTAATTACTTTTACTGAATAATGAAAATAGTTTTTTTTAAATTTTGAATTCTGCCATATCAAAAGTGAAAAAAAAATGCATAGTTTAGATTTTTTTTCTAAGAAAGACAATTGGCTTTAGCAACATCGCTTCAATTTTTAAAAAAAGTAATCCATGTCCTTTGTCTTCAAAATAATTTTTACAGAACAATATGAAAAAAATTGAATTTTTCAGAAAATTTCAAATTTGATATAAATAATGGCGTATAAAATGTTAAATTTAAATTTAGACTTCACAAAGTTAAGATAACAGTTTCTAAAAGAATGTAAGGAGGCAAGCATTTTCCTGCAAATTATTCATAAATAATTTTAATGTTCTGGCTTACACTTAAAACGATTGACACTATTAAGCAAAACTCGACCAATTAGATTTCTATCATTGATGGTCAGTAGATTTGTGACATCATGACATAACAAGTCATTTAAACCAATATGAAGCTATTTTAAATAACAGTATTTTATGATTATAATAGTTACCATATGTCTATTAAGCAGTACATAGGATATTTATCATTTAATGACAAAGTTAATTTTTATAGTTCACCAACATGAAATATATTATTTCATAAATAAAAATATAGTTAATAGATACTTGATTTTCTAACACTTTTAAACAGGATGACTTTTGTAAAAAATAATTTACGAATAAATTCAGTTTTTTACAGATTTTATGAGTAAAAGTAGAACTTCTTTGATTCCCATGAAGAGATCGATTTCAAACTTGTTCATTACATGGATGTGTGTTGTTCATCATGATCTTGAAAATAAAACTCATAACAGGAGTAAGCTTAAAAATCTTCGGTTGTGGCAATATCTTACTTAGAAATGAGGGCTCACTTAACAGCAATGAGGTTTCAAATGAAGTTTTCGAACTTTTTTTTTAGTTCATTATATTATTATACTATTCTTCATTTACAATGATTTAAACATCTAGGACGTTTCCACAATATAGAGGAATTCAATATGTCTGAAAAAATTTAAACCA